>JAULCE010749295.1:0-14624 GCA_032359355.1 Macoma nasuta | reverse complement strand
CTGTTTGAACTGTCTTGTGGTTGGAAATCGTACAGCAGCAATCATTTAACAACATACATTATACACAACAAAGACTATAGTTTAATCCTTTCAACATTAGCAATATATTTATTTTTTTGTTAACAGTAAATTACTGTTGGTTTATCTTGCAAATAGTTGGGATCTATATAAGGCCCCTTTCATTAGATGTTGGACCATGCAAGATAAACAATCATTTGACACTCGAATCTTGATATTTCTCAGCAAGATTCAAGATAAAAACATGTTATTTTCTAAAACATTTGAGATAATAATTAATCACACAAGCATTGTATTCGATGTTGAAGGGGATGGAAAGTACAAGGAGAAAACTACTTTGATACTTAAAATGTACATGGTAAACGCATAGCTACTGGTATTGTAATGATCACCCCTACCCCAGCATGCATATAAAGTAAACAGTACGTATAAAAGCCGGAAAGAGGCTGAGAGAGAAAGCTACTGGTATGTAGGAAACATATGGAATAATAATAGAGGACAGGTGAGAGGTTGGTTCGTGCAGTAATCTAATACAGCAACCTACCAAGTCCAGCTATGTAAAACAGGGCAAACATTTGTGTCAGAACTTGCAAGTATATTTCAGTAACAACGACAGCAACAAAAGTGGTCATCTATGCTTACTTAGTCCAAAGACATAATTTCAGGATTCAAGATGTCTTGTCTTTTACTTTCGTCTTTAACCCTTTTTGCGTGGAAATGGAGTTTATTTGTTTATTGAAAATAAAATATGCCAATTTGTATAAACTCGTTGTTGTTTATCGTGAACTTATTAATGTGTTGACAGTGTACATAACATCTTGACAAGTAATGGTACCCTCTTTTCGTGTGTATAAGTAATATGAACGTGTGTTTTGTTCTTTGTGTTAGAAGCCAAGTCAATCTTTATTGATATATAATATACAGTCGAGCTTCGTTATCTCAAATTCGGTTAAGTCGACTTCATGCTTTAAATAAAACTGAAACCTGACACACCCACAAAACCTGTTTGTTTTATGGGTACATGTCAACTATGGAGAGAGCATTATTATAGTTTGTTTTAAATGAATTGGAATTAGGATAATTCGAAACAATACAAATTGTACCTCTACTTTAGTATTTGCCTACTGCTATTTGGGCTAGAGTCTTCAGTATTGTTAAAGAAGTATGCGTTTCTTACTTGGCAAACTAGCAAGGAGGTATAGTTATCTGAACCCGGCAGAATATTTTTACCTGTAATTATACCTACGGTATGGAAACCGATTAAACTGAATTCGGAAGCGAACATAATTGAAAGCGAACCAAAGGAAAATTGAATCGTTATCACCGTGTTTGAGGGAAACGGCGTGCTAACCAAGCTAATTGAGTGTTATATAATATAAATGTTATAACAGTGTTTATTTGAAAGAAGATGGGCATTTTTACGAGTAGTAATCAATAGCATAGTTAAAGTTGTTGTTTTACCCATTTCACCATAAACTTGTGTTATTTTAGAATCGTGGATAATCTAGTTTATAGTTTATAAAATATTGTAGGAAATGGCCCATTTGCTTGTACTAGCATATATTAATTTCCCAAAATGTTTTCAATGGTCATCTGCTACAAACGCGTTATAGGTCGTTTCTATGTATACACATTTAAATGGTTAATTAAAATAATTTCATTTGGAAACAAAACCTCAGCAACTGGTTGGGAATTGATCGTTTACAATCGTGACTTGAATAATTCCACGAGTTTAACGAAGAAATAAATAAGAGACATAAGTTTCGTGTTAAAGGTGTCTGCGGCAGTAATGGTGATTATTTTCTTCTAAATAATAGATTTTGTTTAAACTTTGTAGCTTTTAAGACCATGCAAATACCTGCTGAAATATAAAATAAAAATAGGGGTCACCGATATTTTTAAGATTTTATTGAATATTTTCTGTGTGACCAAGACAGTGCACACTTTTCAATATAAAGCCATTTACCACTACACTCATAAAACAATTAATTAAATGCAATGTGAAAAATGCATATGCATTTTTCACACTGCATTTAATTTATCAAGTAACATGTAACACATATTATAACAAAATATTTAAAATAGTGTTAACATGTATGACACGCTCGTACAACGGTATTACGTATTTCTCGCGAGAGCTGAGATTTGTAACTTCTACAAACACCTTTATTAGTGGTGAAATTCCATTTGCAGAGGATAAACTGGGTCGTACTTGATGTTGATATCAGCTTTTAAGCTTCATCTAACGTGATGTATTGGTTGTCACGAATAGATTTACGTTTGTCAATTTCAATAAAACCTAAAGATGAAATCTGATGTCAAGTGCCAAACGACATGCTCCGTGTTCAAATGACCACATAAACGAGACTTTGCGACTGTCACTCTCCGTTATCTGAGTAGACACAAAAGAGCGTCTTATTTTGCTTAAGACAATTCGTATAGCTATTGGAAAGGCACACCATTAAAACAACCGAATATATATTTATATATTTATATATTTCGCTTTTTATTTTAGGCGATGTGTAAGTATGAGGTCGTTGTATCAGTTTACGACTCTATCGATCAACAGTTATATCCAGCGAATCAAGACTGAATGTAAATATAACCGACTTTCGTATTATCAAACTCGCTACAGTCTATTCAGTTCGAAGCTTAAAGAGCCTCTACTTACTTGAAGATCTTTCCTATAATCGACTTATCGTTTTCGTGTTGCCATGCAGAATCTGGTTATTTACAGAAGTTAAAGTTTTAAAGACCAAACACTTTTCAACTAATTGACATATCCGTTGTCGCTTTGGCGAAAAACATTTCGTGTGTCGCTTAGTTTTTTTGGTGACAAAATATAGGTGTAAGATAATCGACAAGACTGAACTCAAAAAACGACAAAATTGAGTCGTTATTCGAGACACTTTGCGTCAACTCAAAAATAATATATCGATAAATGCAATGAATATCTTGCAGTGTCAAAGGAAAGATTTTCACGTAGGTAGAGGCCCTTTAGAGCTTTCGTAATTCCATGCTAAAATCAAATTCAAGTCTGAACCATCGACATACAGCTTCGATTTAAGGGTACGTGACGTCGTCGTGACATTCAGTTTTTAATTCGTTTACACGAATTTTGAATTTAATTATAACTTCAAGTATTTCAGAGTGATAAACGTTTCGCCAACTTCATCCAATAACAAGTAGATCTAGTAACGTATTTGTTAACATGGTGATGGTCAAATAGGAATTTTTATTGCATATTGACCTATATTTGAAACAATCAGAACGTGATATATAACCATTTAGATCATAACATCTGTAACATATGTCTTTTAAAATCATTGTGGGAAAAGAAACATTCGCGCATAATGAGCAAATCCTTCAATTCCCATAATTTGTTCAAAGCCATACAACATTGTTGTTTCCACTTGACTTGGAATTATTCATTTAAATATATCAAACAGTGTAAGAGCCAAAACGCCTTTGCAAAAACAAATCAACTCATTTGCTCATGGTGGGCAAATGCTCTTGTTTTCCACAACGCATTATAAAGGCATCTGCTACTTATATGTCGAAAGGCGTATCTATAAAGTAAAGAGTAAAGGATCATTTTTTACATTTGATTTCAACACACAAATATCTGCGGGCATTCAACTGCCACATTTGTGGAACGTAATTTATAGTTTTTTCGGATAAATACATTGATAACTAACTTACCGACAATATTGACGTCGCACAAATTCTCCTTGTAACTAATATTCGGCCGCAGAATTAGTTTATATCCGTCCAAAATGAGGCTAGACTGGTTCGGAAATGTTTACAAATGAGACACGGGATAGCACGGGGCATGTCGGGCGTTTGTCAGTGTCAGTATCGGTCTTGCGTCCGGGATATAGCAGAAAATCAATCCTTGTCATGGAATCCTTGCCTTCCTTTCTCCCCTATATATCGCTAGTTGATGACGCATTCAATACAATAAACACTACAGTCGAATCTAGTTAACTCGAATAAACAAATGGCCTGTCTTTTTGCAATATTGCTGTTTGCTGACTGTTGCATGAAATTAACCCCTTTACTGCCAGGCAGGTATTGCACATGCGCACTTGTTGTTCTACTTCTACTTAAGACTATAAACATACTCCCAATACCTTTGGTTAATCAATTGGCCGAGTTTGAAATAGCTTAAATGATTCCGAATGAGATGCCAATATTCGGATCCAAGCTGTTAGCATATGTAACAACACTAGGGGTAGGGCAGTAAACGGGTTTAAACTACAGGCGACTTGGTTATCTCGAACTAGGCTATGTAAAAATACGTGCTTTAATCGAAACTTAAATGTGAATCACAAACTTAGGTATGGGCTTTGTGGATACATTTAAAAACTTTGGGAATTTCGAAATACCCAAATTTAGAATTAAATTAATTTCGGATAATTCAAACATAGTTTCACAAAACATCGACAAATTCAGAGTCGATTGTACTAATAGAAGATGGATCACAATTAAATCTCTCATGTAAAAAGTCCATGCCATTCTATGTATCATCAGTCTATGACACAATCACAAAACGATATTCTTATCATCTACATAACAGATATAACAAAACCCTTTCACCCACAAGTGTTTTAACTCATTCCCAATTGCGTATCTATTGAGGCTGGCATTTGAAGAGATTATGAGAAATAGAGCATTTGCTACTCTGGAGCAAATGCTCTATTTACTATAATCTCTTCAAAACCATTGATATTAAGCAATACTTTGTCTTTGAGATTATGTTTAGTAAGATAAAATTAGAACAATGACGTTACAATCTAAATATAGTATAGGGGATAATGAGTTAATATTATCTGAGCGGACAAACCTGATGAAAAGAATGAACATCTAGGCAAAATATAATGTCATATTCGAATTGTTTTAAAAATATTGTAGGAAATGAAGTATTGAATCGTAACTAGCAAATGCTTAATGTCACACCATGTCATATGTAACAGGGCCGCCAAAAGGAGGAGGGCTAAAAGGATACATACAAGGAATATAAGGACACATCTTCACTCTATGTCTGAGAAAGGGGGCACTGCATTCGTCTCGGCCTTCCAACCAATAAGCTTAAACAATTTTGTGTTGAATTTAGAAATGTCGGTTGCAACAAACTAAAGATAATTTTTTAAACTAACTTCAGTAACTCTGCATCTGAATCAGTAACAAGCTATTTGCTTATGCAACAGTTTCGCCAACTCTGAAAAAACATTAATCAGACGCGCATTATGGCAGCAGGATGATATAATTTGATAAAGAATGAGACATGTATTTTGTAACCCACATCAATGAAGAACATTCTACAGCCGTGATCTTAAGAGCTCTCCAGTTGTTTCCTACATATCAGGGTCAGAATATTTGAGTAGAACCCGATGTTAAAATGCTTCTGCAGAATCAAAATATCAGCTAAAATCAACTATCCTACATGCTCGTTACCTGATACAAATAGTTGATTCAACTTCCACAAGCAAGAACAGTCGATAGTATTTGTGTCGAAGTCGGAGAAACTATTTTAATCCGAACTAGGATATAACGATATCCGTATCCAGGAATCCAACACTTTCGTCTTTGGTTCAGATTGGAGCAACGATTTAATCATCAATTTGATTTATCCGAGTTCGAGATAACAAATTGTGGCCGTAACAATGCTTGTTTTCTATTATAGCATGTTCTACCTCCACAATAACGCTTAATACAATCGCCATACCAGGTAAATTCTAATGAGCAGTCGTAATGAATCTTATTAAACATTTAATATCCCTTTTAAAATTCCTGCAGTTTTGATGTTTGCATTTGTTGTTTGAAACTTGCGATTCACAACCAAGATTTTTTCTCAAAAGATGAATCATAATCCAGCCGGGATATCAATAGTCACACGTTATAAAGGGGGGCTGAAAAGAAACTCTGTAAAGGAAAAGATTAAGTAAATGGGACAACTGTTATTTGGGAGCTGATGACAGATTTAGCAGACAACAAAGTAAGGAGCAAGTTATAGGCAAATGCTCCGTTAGAACCTAGGGAAAGGACACTATTTAAGCATGCCTCAACATTAAGAGATAAAACAATATCTCATTACATCATTGTTTTAAAGTAATGAAAATCCTGTCTCATCGTCTATTGCGTTTGTATGAGGGGAATGTTGCCGAAATTGCTTTATCATTAATTTAAGCCTATGTGATAAATATCTCCTGAAAATGCAAATGTTGTAATTATTTGCTGAATGAGAATGCTGATAAATGGGTTGTTTTGTGTCAATATAGTTTTAATGATTATTAACAATGTGCCAGAAACAATGAAATATTTAGTTTTATACTGTGTTGTTTCAAAATCAATTATTCTTAATTGTTGTAGCTCGAGACGTTTAGTAAAAGGGTGACCTGATAACTTTTTTGACTGTATATTTCAAACAACCTTGTATAAGCAGTATATATACTTGTTATTTATAAACTTATAGTTAAATGATATTTAAAGTTTCAAAATGTTTTTAATAAGATTGATTTTACAGTGTAATATATTTTGGTTTTATCTACCTTGGATTTTACCTGACTATAAGTATATCATTTGTAACTATGGTATCTGGCACACTATACAGTATAAAATAACCTATGTCGCGCTGTTTGACATTCACAAAATTATTATCCAAAGATTGAAACAATCAGGTCTTGTTTTCACCAAACCATTCTCAGACTCAAATCTGAAGAATAATCTTTACATTTTTGTTTGGCGCCCAGCTTCTACCAGCATGGTAGAAGCCGTGCTCCAATTAAAGTGTTAGAGATTATTCTTGGCTTTAGAGTCTGAGAATGGGTTGGTGAATGCAAGACCAGGTTTTAAGATAAAGACAATTCCAGCAGAAATGAAATTAAAATAGATGATCTCGTATGAGTGGTCATAGAACAGTTTTGTACAGTTTCTGACAATGAATTTTATAGTTTCAATGTACCCTAACCACGAATGTAAGATTCTATTTAAATTGTAAAGTCCAATGCGACATTTATTAGTGCTAAACACATACACCGCCACTGTATAGTGCGTTAAGTTTAACGCTATTCATAATGATGTTGCGTAGCATTGTTACATCACATTTTATATATCGAGAATATATAGATGATATTACACGAGTGGTCATTCAATATCGATATGATTAAAGGAGTTTTCTAAAATTGATAAAAACGAGCCTTGGCGAGTTGTTATCAATTTTAGTAAACGAGTTTAATAAGTTCAATATTGAATGACCACGAATGTTATATTCTATTTATATTATAAATTGCAAAGCAACGATTATTAGTGCTTAAAACAAATAACGTCACTATACAATGCAGTCATTATAACGCTATGTCATAATGATGTCAAATTCATTGATATACATGTATCACTCATTAAATACCGAAAATAACATCACTCAATTATATCACGCTGGCGACTTCATTTATGTTATAAATGTTGTTGTATCATGCTGGTGACTTCGTTTATGATATAAATGGCGTTATATCATGCTGGCGACATCATTTATGATATAAATGACGTTATAATCATGCTGGTGACATCGTTTAAGATACAAATGACGTTATACTCATGCTTGCGACTTCGTTTATGATATAAATGACGTTATATGATGTTGGCGACATCATTTATGATATAAATGGAGTTATATAATGCTGGCGACATCATTTATGATATAAATGACGTTATATTCATGCTGGCGACATCGTTAATGATATAAATGACGTTATAATCATGCTGGCGACATTGTTTATGATATAAATGACGTTATATCATGCTGGCGACATCGTTAATGATATAAATGACGTTATAGTCATGCTGGTGACATCATTTATGATATAAATGACGTTCTATCATGCTGGTGACTTCGTTTATGATATAAATGACGTTATATAATGCTGGCGACATCGTTTATGATATAATTGACGTTAAATCATGCTGGCGACATCATTTATGATATACATGACGTTATATCATGCTGGTGACATCGTTTATGATATAAATGACTTTATAATCGTGCTGGCGACATTGTTTATGATATAAATTACGTTATATCATGCTGGCGACATCGTTTATGATATAAATGACGTTATTATCATGCTGGCGACATCGTTTATGATATAAATGACGTTATATAATGCTGGCGACATCGCTTATGATATGTTCATGATATCGCAGAGCAGAAACAGGCTGAATTATGGAGTCTTTCATAGTGCTTTTCAGGGACTATATGGTCAATTATAGTTTATATTGAAGCCAGAAGTTGTCAATTAAAAGAGAGAAAACTTTGTTAACCTATTCATTAGATTATTTGATTTGGTTTAACCCTATATGTTTGGATATTTATGTCTATATACTCCAGCCCCTTGAAAACATTAATCAGAATTTTTCTTTTAAGTATGTGGATAAGGTCGGCATTTTGCCATGAACAGGTGAACTTGGGTCCAACAGATCTAAAAATTCGACTTATTTGTAGTAAAAAGTAACTGGTTACATGTATACAGACCGAAGACGTACTTCGACTTATTAAATAATTAGATACATACAAGTTTGACTCATACATATTTTTTATATAGACTATATAGAGAGACATGTCGAAACTTTGGGAAAACTTCGACACACCGAGAACTTCGGCTAATCGAAGTTCGACTCATCGAAGTTCTATGCTTGCACTTTTGATGAGTTAAAACAAACAATTTAGGTGAAGTTCTAAGACTTAGTTTCTTGAACAGGGGAAAAGAGTACATGTTACATTTGAAGATGGTTAAAACCAAGGGAAGAGTACTATTTAAGGGTCTCTAATTTTGTCACAAGGTACTTGTAATCAGTGTCATTTCATCAGTCAGATGCCTCCCGGTGTTACAAAAGTAGATAAGAAGGTCTTGCAGGACATACCACATACATAACAAACAGCCACCCGAACAGCACAGAAACAAGTACTTTCTCAGCACATGCATACACGCGCACACACACGCACAAACAGCCTAACCCTAACCCAAAGTGTTCAACTTAATGTTCAGGTCTATCAGTGAAGCCCTACTCCATAGAGACACATTTTTGATGCCTCTGTTGCAGGTTACTATTGAAAACATCGTACACAAAGACATTCACTACTGGAGTTTAGCTTTCTTTACTCATTGATAATTGTCCTCATCAATATACACTTAACGACTTTAAAAACGCACTTGTGCGATCCTTTTTTTGAGGCCCTATTCTTCATAAACTCAAACAGTTTTGTTTATATGAGATGCTACGTTCATAATCTATCGAATATGATAAATAAACACGAATTATATTATGCGAGTTTCCTGCCGTATCGGCATCTACGGTTTACCATAATTTGAACGTGCAGCTCGAGTCAAGTTCCTGCGTTAGACCTTAATGTCACAAAAATGTACATTAGCGATTTACCCTTCGAAAAAACATAGTATATTTTTATTTCGACACGCCACATTGATGCCGCGCTTACATGAACATGCAAGATCGGAGGATATTGGTATGCCCCGCACCGGGATAAGCCTTTGAGCCGTTGTAATGTACTTCAACTGTCACCATTCTACAGTATAACGCCTAGAACAACGCCTGCGACTTACAGGAACGGTAAAATCCGTGTAACAACAAGGAAATAGGATGGCAACATTTTAAGGACCAATAGAAGAAACCACGTCCTGTCTGCTACCACCACAGTCTGCTGAATAATTGGTGTCATAAACTCCTAACTAGCAAATTGTGATTAGCGGTGTTCGACCGTGTCGGACGTTTACGATAGTATTTCAGCTAATACCACACATGTGGCTATGAAATTTACATACATTATTTATAAGATATTGTTTGTTGGACCTAGAAAATGTGAATACATTCGATAAACTATTTGTGAATAAATTTATGAAAATGTTAGTGGTGCGTTTTTAAAGGCGTTAAGTGTATACTTGTGAATGAGTCTAAAATACCATATGGATAAATGGTACAACCATGTTTCAGCAATGGCATGAGATTTTCAGCAGAAATGCTTTTAATCCTAAAATCCATTTTCTTTTTTCACAATACAAGTATATGATGAATAGGAAGATTATCTAGGAAAAATGAATACATGAGTGTTGCAAGACTTTGAACACATTGTGGAAAATGGAGCATTTGCTCATAATGAACAAATGCTCTATTTTCCACAATGTTTTCAGTAGTAATCTGTTACAGAGGCATCAAAATGTGTATCCATGGAGTAAAGTGTTGAAACATAAGATCGACACAAAATGTTTGCAAAAACAATAAGTTTAAGATTTCCTTTTCTCCTGATAGTCTTGCCAATGTACCATATTGCTACATATTTTGCATTTTTATGTCTTGAATATTTTATTTTTATGACAGATTCTTAATTTTACAGTCTAAACAGATATTTTGATTTTGACCTACAGTCATTAATGTTTCATTTATTTGATTGGTTTAAGTTTATTGGTCTCTTATATGTCAAGTTTAATGTTCTCTTTAATATGTGTATTGTCATTAATAGACGATTTACTATACTTTATGGCAATATGTGAAACGTTACAATTATAGTTCCAAAGTTTGGGACTAAACTACACTCACTTTCGAAGTCAGTGTACAGCCAAGCCTTAGTATATCGAAATCGGCGAGACTTTCATTACAAGTTCGAATTACCTGAACTTTGAGGGTATAAGACAAGAGGGGTTTAACAGTATATGTTATATAATCTGAGTGTCAAACACTCCAGAATCACGATCAGGCCCCTACTACATGCGAAACCTGATCTAGATAGTATTATTTCACTGTATAGTTGTTATATAATCTGAGTGTCAAACACATAAGGATCACGATCAGGCCCCTACTACATGCGAAACCTGATCTAGATAGTATTATTTCACTGTATAGTTGCTATATAACCTGAGTGTCAAACATATAAGGATCAAGATCAGGCCCCTACTGCATTCAAAACCTGATCTAGATAGTAGTATTTCACTGTATAGTTGGCATAGAACCTGAGTGTCAAACACATCGGCATCACGATCAGGCCCCTACTACATGCGACACCTGATCTAGATAGTATTATTTCGCTGTAGAGTTGTTATATAACCTGAGTGTCAAACAAATTGGGATCAAGATCAGGCCCCTACTACATGAGAACGCCTGGTACAGATCCAGAATTTCATCAACTAACATTTTCAATTTAATGACAATACATTCTGAGAAAAAATACAATGGTTGATATCATCTGTTTCATGACTGCTATAAAAAAATGTTAATGCTTCACATAAACAGTTTAGTGTTTTGTTTTTCTTTGTATGACACTTGGTGCATATCTATTAGTTTTCCTCAGGAACAAATATTTATTTGCGATTGTTTTTCATGTTGACTTAAACCTGCAACCAGTCATGGCTACGCTTGCTCTACACTATTATCTCTTTACTCCATACAAACGTCCTTTGGGGCCTCTGTAGCAGAATACTTTTGAAAACATTGCAAGAAATGAAGCTATATTCTCACGCTATTTTCAGAACCATTCAAACTTGAGTTTTCATAGCTTGTAGATTTTCATCCTTTTCATCAGATTATTTCATTGCAGATAAGTCTAGTTAGCTCTTTCGGCCTAAATGTGTCATGGCATATAGTGCAGTGCCAGATCAGCCTCCGCCTTTCCAAGGCGGCGTCTGCTCAGGGACTTCACATTTTGCAATATAAATTACATGTAGTCTTATAATAGAGGTATCGGCAAGTGTATTTTTTAAAAATTATTAAAAGAAATCGTAAAAATATTTGCTCTGAAACTTGTCGCAGACGACAGTTTTAAATTTGGCGCCGAAAGGGTTAACAAGAAAACAATATATTGTAGAGTGAAGAGTTATACACTCATCTGAACCATGTTGATGTCGATATTTAGTGGGCTATTTCTCTTAGTACAATTTATCTGAATTTCAAATTTAGAACTAGATTATTTCAAACTGATTTTTTCATCTGCTGAAAGTGTTGCGGTGCCGTTTAACCTCACCCACTCACACATCTGCTGTAACTATTGCCTGTTTGACTGTATTAGTATGTCTCCCCTTCTCTGAAAGGGAGACATATCGTATTTGTCATTTTTCTTCTTCTTCTTCTTCTTGCGATTACGATGTGTTTGTCCCAAGCAGAACTCTGAAACTACTTAAAGGAATTGATTGAAACTTGGATCTCAGATAAGTGGTAATGAGAAGGTGTGCGCCTTGTAAGAATTATAACTCTGGGTCACTTTGTTGCAAAGTTGTCTCCCCTAGTTCAATATTTTAATAGTGTAAATTTTGTCAAGAGCAGATCTCAGAAACTACTTGAAGTAATGTACTGAAACTAGGAACATAGATAGATGGCACTGTGCACCTTGTAATAATGATAACTATGGGCTACTTTTTTGCAAAGTTATTTCCCCTACTCAATATTTCAAAAGGGCAGAATTCGGAAACTGGTCTCCCCTTCTTTAAATTTTATGAAACGTTATGAAAGTATGTATCATCATTAGGGGATGGTGCACACATACGTTTTTTCCTCATCACAAAAATAGGTTTGGAGTTATTGCTCCTTGAATTGATAAAATTATTGCATTTTCGTCTTGTCAGAGCCATATCTTTGCGATTCATGAAAAAGTATGTGTGTAGTATTTGCAATGTACTCTCTTTATATACATATTGTATATCTTCATTCATAAGGGGATCTTAAACCAGCATTCAGTCTGGCAGTTGTCGTACGATTAAAGTCATGCACGAAGATATCTTTATATTTATATTATCTGAAGATGAATAAATTCTACATTGCTTGGATTAGATGAATATTGGATGAATAAGATATGCAAATGGAGACAAATAAACCCATGTGGTAATTATCTCGTCTAGTTTGCTACGTTTATAAAAGCATGATAGGAAGTCACATGATTTTTTCAAATTCCCATGAAAATATTTCTATAATACTTTTAAAGCATTTTAAAAGTTTGAACAATACTGTGGCCATTTACCCTCAATCTAGCTATCCAGCACTATAGTCAGGATGTTTTTCTTGACAGATACAGATATGTAGGGACGAGACATTGTTCGGATCAAATGGATCGATTCAGCTCCTTTCCGAATAGACCCCTTAGGTCTTTATCATGCTCGTTATATTTTAGTGTAGAGAGGGACACTGAAAAGCGTCCTAGAAATGTTTCAGGTTAGAACGGTATTTGAACCCCGGTTCTTTGACAGTAAATCGTGTTACCACTATTGAATGATTTCACGAATCTCGCATTGATGTTATACAGTCGTTTACAATCAAACAGATAAACGGCGAGGATTTGGTTTCAAACTGTTTACAAAATTAACCATCATGACAATCGCAAAAAGCGAGGAAGGGGTTAAGGATTAAATATACTGTATAATAGTCTTTCGTAATATATGGTATGTAATCATTTCAGATATCACCGTAATGCAGCACCCGTACAATGTCCATGTCAAAAGTAGATAAGAAGGTATTTCAGGGCATACCACATACAAAACGAACAGACACCCGAACAGCACAGAAACATGTACGTTCTCAGCACATTCATACATGCTCGCACAAACACACACATATACGCGAGCCAAAACATACGTTACATATAGAAGACACACATGAACAAAAAACAGACATAAATCTAGGGTGAAGATGGGAGTACCGCCTTGGAACGGTCAGTGGCAAACACGCCCACGGAGGTTTAAACCGGTTTAGGGACGCCCAAACTCACACTTATCCCATCATCAACCCATCAGACGTATAGTGTAAATAAACGGTATCCCTGTCCGATTGCTCCACAACTTCAGTGATGGCAAATCCAGTGGTAAAATATATGCAAAACAGTATTATTAAAAACATAGAGTTTATACTTACTTGCTAATGAGAGAGATATTTCGATATTAGAAATTAGAGAAGGTTTTACGAAGTGTGTGATACCTGTATTCTTGCTTGAGGAGCCTTTCAGTAATAACACGATTGCGATCACTGAAATCCTCAACGGAAGAACAGGCCCTAGCGAAGCGAATAAGCTGTTAAATGTATACCCCGTAGGATGTAGCACGGGGAACATCTCCGTCAAGATGAGGGTAATTAACTATTTTGAAATTAAAACTAGAAAGTAAGGTCTTGTAGGACACACCACATACAAAACATACAGCCCACCCAAATAGCAAATAGTTCTTCGTCCACACATGTGCGTGCAAGCGCTTGCACACACTCAAACACACACACACACACACACACACACACACACACGCACGCGCACATACACATACACTATCACACCAACGAGCATGAACAAACAGGAGAGAAAGTCATGGTATTTTAACTAGTAATCTCTTTTATCATAGATTTTAGAAGAAACAATTCCACTATAAATTGAAAGGTCTAAATCAAGAAAGGCTGCTGAAATATCTGAACTGTTAGATTCATTTAATTGAAGTTCATTCGGGTAATACGAAATACGCATTTTGTCAAAATAGGGGTTATCTATGTTAAATATGTCATCCAAATATCGAGATGTATCATTAAAAGTATGGATGACATCTGCCTGTGAATCCGAGTTTAAACCTAACATG
>JAULCE010749294.1:0-23222 GCA_032359355.1 Macoma nasuta | reverse complement strand
TGTAAAGATGCACTGTGAATCTGTGATACATTACAATTATTTTCAAAATGTAAGTTTATCAGATCAATAGGGTCTTTCAAATTGGAGTTTATATGTATGCATGCAAATGTATTGCATTATCTACTAAAGTCATGCGCTAAAACTATCCAATTCAAGCCCCAGGCCAACAGTGCTTTTCAGCACTTTGATTTCCCGATTGTTTACGAAGGGTAATACGGAAGTGATGGGACATAATCAAGTTAGTACGAACTATCTGATTGGCTGTCGACACAAACATGATTACACCTCTTCGACTACCGGAAGGAAACGAATGCTAACCTTCGTAAACTGTGGTGTCTCACAGAACATTCAACAGTGTTTATGATGCTTTTGAAAGAATTTAATTAGTCTGGTGAATGTTGGATACTTGTTGGTGCGAGGTAACACACTCATTATGATCCTTATGTGTCACTGGCCCGTTAGATCTCCATGGCAATGGCTAGATTCTGAGAAATCATTGATGACGACTAAATCAAAAACGCTGTTTTGACTTGAAAATCGGACCCACTGCATGCAAACCGATTAAGTAAATTGAATATTTTTTTCGCTATTTACAAGGGGGATATAATAGGCATGTCTACTTCCACTTAAGAATTAACACACTCCCTCGACCTTTGGTAAAGCCCTTTATCGATTGTAAATCTAAGCTGTTTGTATATAACACTATGGTTCGGGGTAGGCAGCGAAAGGATTAATATTTATTGGATGATCCACGTATACGCAATATCACTCGCCAGACGGTATAGCAATTTCCGAGTGCCAATAATTCCTGGGGTCCGCCGCGGCCGAGAGGTTAGAGTCTCCGACTTCAAATCCCTTGGTCACCGCTGTGGGTTCGAGCCTTGCCCGGGGTGAAAATCTTTATGTGAGGAAGCCTTCCGACTGGCTTGCGATGGGTCAGTGGTTTTCTGGGTTCTTCCTCCACTAGTTATTAGCCGGGCGTCGCAAAATGACTGAAATACTGTCGAAGTGACGTAAAGCCCAACAAAACAAACAAACAAACCAATAATGCCGACATTGCCAGTACTTATGTTTCAATCATAACATTTTCAGCATTTAAATGGTCGGCTCGGTTGAAAATAACCCCTTCATTGCCTTCCGCCCGAACAATAGTGTCATATTTAAGCAACCAGCTTAGATCTGGATGAGACGCCGAGTAAGTAGGCGTCTTATCCAAGCTGTTTTACACTAGGCCAATATTTTTGCCAATAGTTAAGCTAATCTGTAAAGTTTAAAATGAAGCACACAAAATATTGCGCATGCTCATAGATTGCTTCCGTTAGGGGTTACGTATGACGTACGAGTTGGTCAAAATTTCTTGGAAGACTCCAGTTTTATTTTGTTTAGTTTCCATGCGGAAAATCAAGTCTGAATTTGACCAGCTGACACTTTTATTGAAAGGATGAGAAACAACCGATAACTGTTTAAATGTAATCAATTAGGAATGTTCAAAAAATAGTCTAAAGAATTATTGATTCTTCACACGTTTTATAATTCAGATTCATAGAGAATGAACAAATGGGATAACAAATGTGAAAATGAAACAAAAGTCTACATTTGGTCCGAAAAACAGTACACATCCCTAGCGCTTTCACCGCCATAGGCGAATCAACTAGACATTGCAAAAGGGACCTCACTCGTTTACAACTGTGTATATTCCGAATACTAAGGTTTCTGAACAGCCTAAGTTTATCAAATTATTTCTGTTATATATTTCGTTAAAATATTAAATCAAAACAAGTTACAACCGACAATTTTGGCGGCGGAAGGGCTGAAGAAAGTTTTGGTGTGGTGCCGCCTTGTACAGGCGGTGAATGATCTGAGACTGTACTGTTTGCACTGGTGTCTACAATGAAAGAAACACTGCCTTTGACAAAACAAGTTTCCAGTGTACAATAATACTGATAAGAACAAACATGTTAGAGCTGTGCAGATACAGCCTCATCGTAGGTTTTCTTCTAAAACCTCGTATGTGCCATTTTTCAAAAGTGGCACATACTAGGTTTTAGAAAAGAACCTACCATTTGTGTTAAAATCAAGTAAGTGCCGTTGATAAAAATGGGAGATACACGTTTTGTTTACGAAAACGGACAACTTGTTCAAAACACATGTAACTACCAATTTACCAAAGTGATAGATACGAGGTTTTGGCGGAACACCGACGTTATTATTTGATCAGGGCTATAAACAAAGCGAATACCCATAATGCTTCATGCAGCGTCCTTATTTCTCTACAAGACCTATGTAATTACTAATTAATCGATGGCTTGGTGCAAAACTATTGTAACTCCTTGTGAGTTACAATGGTTTTGCACCAAGCCATCGAAAATGATTCCTTTTTTGTCGTGATTATTCATAATAATCGTATTTTGTCTTGACCATTCATTAAAACCGTCTTTTGTCTTGACCATACATTAAACTGTATTTTGTATTAACCATTCATTAAAATGGTCATTTTGTCTTGACAATTCATTAAAATGTTTTTGTCTTGACCATTCATAAGAATCGTCTTTTTGTCGTGACCATTCATTAAACCGCATGTTTGTCTTCACCATTCATTAGAACCGTCCTTTGTCGTGACCATTTATTAAACTGCATTTTTTCTTGACCATTCATTAGAGTCGTCCTTTGTCTTAACCATTTACTAGATTCATCTTTAATCGTGACCATTCAATATAATTGTCTTTTATTATGCCCATTCAATAGAATTCTCGTTTGTTTTGACTATTTATTGGAATCGACTTTGTTTTGACCATTTGTTAGAACCTTCCTCTGACGTGACTTTTCAATAGAATAGTCTTTTGTCTTGACCGTTTCAATTAAATCATATTTTGTCGTGAGCCTTCATTATAATCGTTTTTTGGTGTGACCATACATTAGAATCGTCTGTTCTCGTAACCAGTTATTTTCCCACTCGATGAAATAATAGGATTCTCTTTCACTGATAAATCCCTATAAAATACTGTTGGGCATGTAAGAAAGAGTTATCTTCCATGAGCTAAATCACTTTCTTTCGTATCTGGAATTGGGAGAATAGCGCATGTAGCCATGCTGACCATAGTCGTGAATATCGGAATAAGGGATATGTTCTAGGTACAGTTATCTAAGACGCCCCTCCGGCCAATGTCAATCTGTATTATACATATAATCTGCAAGTGCCATCCTAGGTCCATTCACATTGTTATTATGTTTATTTGTTTTGTTGAGATTTACGGAGCTCGACGTACGTTCAGTCACTTCGGGACGTACGGCTTATTTACTGGTGCAGGAAGACCCCAGTAAAGCCGATACATGCGGGCATGTGGGTTAACTCACATACCTTCCGCAAGTCAGCCGGACGTAAGTCCGAACCAGCCCAAGGTCGAGAGCGAGCCGAAGCGGTGAGGGGTTAAGTGATTGTGATTCGAAGAACGTAACCACTCAGCCACGGAGCCCCTGGTAATGATGACACTGTTCATTGCTGATTATTTTATCAAGATAAGAGTCACACAGTTTAGAGCTGGATCGAACGTCGGGTAACATTATGATTCACAATGTTTGTTCAGGTTGAAAGTTGAGCATTGTCTAACGCGTAAGATGGTTAAGCATGGCGTTTCTTCAAACGTACACTAATCAGGAATAACCATTCTTAATATTCAAGGGACGTAACTCTATTTGCAGACATGAAATTGAAAACACCCATGGCCTCCCTTTTACTTGCAATAGGGCAAACTAATATTATAATTTTATCATTCGTACCCACCCATATATCGATTGCTTGGTGTAAAAATATTGTAACTCCTTCACAAATGTGAAGCAATCGATATAGTTATTTATACTTTTGGTATTCCCTGGTTTTTCCTATACTCTATATGCTAATGTTAGACTTATAATCCACAAAGTAGGAAGTTGATGAAAAGGATACTAGTAAACCCTTAGCCTGCTACGAAAACTGTCGTCTGCTGAAAATGTTGTCTGCTTTATTTTTAAATATCGTCCAATTTCCTTAAAATTTAGTGAACCTATTTTCTGAGTGTCAAACAGCTCGAATCTAGATCAGACGCCGAGCTACTCGGCTTCTGATCTGGATCCAAGCTGTTTGAATAATCACCTTAGTCGCGAATAGCAGGCTAAGGGTTAATATATTGGCAAAAGGATCTCCAATGTTTTATTTGTTTTGCAATCATTGCAGGAAATGTAGCAGCTCGGCATCTATTTCGGATTCAAGCTGTTTGACAATGTTATTATCATTGCGATTATCGTAGCCTGATAAGTTACCACATTACCACTTCAGGCCATTATTAATAGTTTAACTCTTATCCTAAGTAAGGATATGCGAGACATCTGTTCCGAATACATTTGTTTGACACTCGGGCACCAGTTTCTCCAAATTTCAAACGGATCGAGCACGGTTAAGAGATCAAGCAGACGAGAATTTAGCGGACTATTGTCTTTGCGGCAGGATAAAGGCTTATATTATCTTTTTATATCGTCGGTGTTCGTTGAAAACCTCATATGTGCCAGTGTGGTGAATTGGTAGTTACGTGTTTTTTTAAGAAGACGCCTATGTTCGTCAATAAACACGTATCAGCGATTTAGGCCAATGGCACGTACGTACCTTTAGAAGAAATGTTCGTTGTTCTTCTTAAACCATGAATGTGCCATTTTTGAAAAATAATATATACATTATTTTAGAAGAAAACCGACGATTTTATTCTAAACCCACGTAACAATTTACCACTGTGACAGATATGAGGTTTTCGGAGAACACAGACGAGATGTCGTTTACCCGTCTAGCTATTTATATTTTTGGTGTTTCTTGTGTGCCCTTTATTCCATATGCCAATCTTATATTTACTCTTCATTTTAGTCTCATCATGATTACAAACAACATACATTTACAAGTAAAATATTGAACTTTCAAAATTGCGTGAACCATACCATTTAACTTTGAATTATAAGATATTGTTTGAGCAAAGGAAAATCGACGATTTTTTCCTAAAACCACGTAACTACCAATTTATCACTGTGGCAGATACGAGGTTTTTCGGAGAACACACCCGTCTAGCTGTTTAAATGTTTGGTGTAGCCTGGTTTGCCCTTTACTCCATATACCAATCTTATATTAATTCTTTATTATAGTCTCATCATGGTTACAAATAACATACATTTACAAGTAAAATATAGAATGTTCAAAATTGCGTTAACTATACCATTCAAGCTTGAATTATAAGAAACTTTTTTTGAGCCAAGGAAAATGCGTTTATTTCGCCAGTCAAAATGACGTACTCCAAACACATCAAACGTTCTATTTGTTTCATGTTTTAATCATATTGTTCCTTAATCTCAATCGTTACCAAACCGATAGTACCCAGTTACTCATAAGCTGCGAACTCCACAGTAGACCTAATTTACGAAGCGCGATTATAACAAAGCAGCCAAAAATATATAGGTCGTCGTATTGGACCTGCATTTGTAGACAATTACGCTTAAAGGCTTCCATGAGTAAATTGAATCGGAAAACTATTTTAAACGAAACACATCAATTATATTCATAACGGTCTTACATGTCTCTTAATATGTTTATATTAAAATCATAAATTAACATTCATACCCGTCATGTTGCAGTGTTATTGTTTTTACTCGCGGTGTGACACCGCAACTAACTAAATCCCTGTCAAAGATATGATAAACAGTTCATGAATAGCTCATGAATAATTCATGAAATGAATGCTTCAGATCACGAACTATTCATGAACTATTTATCATATTCTCGACAGGGATAAAAGTGCTGAAAACACTGTTAGCCTGGGACATTAATTGAATAGTTTTAGTACATCATGCAATACTTGTCTCATCGGGCATCTCTGTCTGTGCATATCAACTGTCCATTTGCATACATACATTTGGACTACAAATGCCCGATTGGTCTGCATATTACAGAATGCGCAGAATTCCAACATCAGTTTATTTTATTTTTTAAAAATGCGTCCGTTAAAAACCGGATATATGTCGGAAATGTTAAATTTACAGTAGTGCTACCCCTATATTGAAGTCATTGACAACCTGTGTGGTTGTTGTTGTTTGATCAGTTTACGTGTTTCGGCGAATCCTATTTGTTCCGAAGATCCTGATCCATTAGCTGCTTCGGAAATATGTTAGAATCTGTAGTACCTGTAAGTCTGTGTTGGTCTGCGGTGATGTTGGGATGTCCTGTCTAGCAGAAGTTGGGCACGTCTTCCCATCCCCCACCCCAACTCGACAATATAACTCATATCGTGGTAAACATTAAGAAAACATCAATATTCGTGCGACTCTGTCTAGCTTAAATATAATCGCGCTTTTAAAAAATACTACTTAATCCTATCTGCCATCATGCATATTCAACAAAAACAGCATTTACTCACAGATAAAGCCGATTTTTTTCCTTTCGTTGACAAAGGTTCATTCATCTTCTATTTAACCAAAATATGAATATAGACAATAAATAACCTTAACCAACCAAGAAGATGGCTAACAAACAAATACTAAATATTCTTTTACAAAAAATGAAATAAGTGTTAACAATATTTCTCAGCTGTTACAATCCAATTCTATTTAATTTCCGTAATAACCGTTGTGTCTCCGCATGTTCAATTTCATTTTATATTCGGGGTGTTTTGTTTCTTCTGACAACAATGAATTTTTACGAACAACAGCCGTCACCAATTGTGGAGAGTGTCATCTGCACAATTGGTGACGGCTGTTGGTCGAACATTCGAAACTGGTATTGTGTTACAATTACCCAAAGAAACCCGAGTGTGTATGTCAACATGTGTTATTCAAACAAAAAAGTGACAAAAATCTCTAGTGTCCCTTCAAATTAGAGAACATCTATCCGACACGAACCATGCATGATATTTCAGCATTTCAGAATAAATGTACGCTTTAAAAAGCATGAAACGCAATGACTATGAATTCCTTTTTTTATCCGGCAATGTATAGGGTATATAATCTTACGTAAACATGTTTACCATATAATATAAACAGCAGTATTTGTGCATTAAATATATGTACATTTAAAACAGTTTTCAAAAGAACAGGTTTGGACCTGGTGTAAATTGTTCAGTACAGTACATGACATACTACTATTACATTGAATAAGTGTCAAAGCTGATGAACCTGGTCAGGCCTTTTTTCAGACGAGACCTAAAAACCAATACCCTATGTACCAATGCTGTGTGATGGGCATGTAAAGATTCCGTTAGGATACCTGAAAAGAGTAAGGTATGACGGGCAATGTGCACGGACTCCTCTGCTTATTTCTCTCTAGAATGCACATTTAACTAAAGAGTCGATGGATCGGTCGTTGTTGAGCAAAACTACACCAGATTCTGCCAAGTTTAGGTCTAGACTATTTGCTTTTATGACTCTTATTTAATGTTCTTCAGCAAATATAAAAACAACATTTGCGTGTGGAAAATAGTTTTGAACCTTATAACTAAGGATCTGCATATGTATATGTAACTAATAATTATATTGCTACCAAATGACATTATCGTGCTTTAGATCTTCTGATTAAAAACATTAAGAAGGGCCAGTATGCATATATTTCGCCTGTCTTTAAGAACCTTAAATATGACATTCAGTTTAAATGCAACATGTGTGGGTATCATAACCATTGACTACATGAAACTTTTGTCAGTTGGTCAATAGGCAGAGACAGACTGCATAGCATAGTCCGGGCTTTTTCTCGACACCTGATTTGATGAGAGCACCAAACCAGGTGCTAAAACTCTCAGCCTAGATGTCTAAATTTGATAAGGGCATCTACCGAACACTATATGTTAACTCACAGCATCTCCTGAAGAGGAGGTCCATCGATGATGAGGTTATAAAGGGGAATTTAAAACAGTAACACGACACACATGATACAAATATATGTACTGAACAAAATCGTTTAGTCAGTCATTTGTCATGGGTTTTCATATAGATAACATTGAACGCTCCATTTAGTCCTTGGAAGCAAACAGTTAGTTTGGGACAGTAGAGAAGACAGTAGAAATACGTTTAAAACTATCGCCTTGAAGTAAAACAGTTTTATTGACCCGAAATTGATAATTGGGTTAGCAAAGTTAACTCTTTACTCGATGTTAAGGGATTTTAGTTTTTTTTCCTTTATTTTACCGATTCTTACTGAAAAAGTGCGCATATTTATTCTCGATTATTCCTGATTTCGTTCTTACATATTTCCTTATGATAGTGCACACATAACATGAAAACAACATCGTTCCTCGTTTATGACTTATTAAGCTGTTACAACAAAGGGGATGTTATCTCTTCACATGCACACTTTTAACGTATTGCTGAGAGCTCTTCTATTTCTACGCTTTTCCGCTCATGTCATTCTGTGTATTAAGCGATTCAATGTACAAGGGAATTGTAATTCGCCACCAAAATGTACGGTTAACCTTTTTGTTTTCAGTACGTAAATTATTCATAATATGGACACTGAAAAAAGTATTCATTCAAATAATTAGCTTTGATGAGCAAACTCTTGCAAACGTGCTTACAACTGGAGCCCATATGATACAAATTTAAAAACTCTCTGTGTACTGATATTTTATATACACATCTCCTTAAGTTTCCTCCATGCGTTGATGTCGCTTTCTAACCGACTCGAGCAGACGCTATAACTATTAATCTTTTTTCTACAACTCTCTCGATTGACTATTAGACTAGACTGCTTTTCTACAAATTCTAAATGACCAACATTTCAGCTCAAAAAGTTATTCCTAGCATTTTTGGGACGGGATTAAAATAAGTGCATATCCTGATCCAAACTCTCATCCAGGATCAGATTTTACACTTTTTTTCTCCAAAAGTTTGATATTCTCTGTTATCTGCATGCAATGCGTTTAAAACGATAATAAGAGAAACATTTAGTTGTCAAAACATGTGAGAAGTATCTTGGGTGATTTTTGTCACAGTTTCGCCATGATAGAATACTGTTCAATGATTATAAAAAATGGTAGAAACTTAATTTAAACTTAATTTCTACAAATTATCCGGGAACACCCGAGAGGGTACACCTTCCCTTTGGTAAATATGTTGAAAACGAGCACGGTGACACCCATTTTTTGTTACACTTTCTGATATAATATGGCATCCATTTAGTAACTCATAAGTTTGAATAATTTATTATGGTCAGTTTCAAAATTATATATTTACATTTATATGCAAATATATTCGGAAAATCGGGTATTTCCTAGCCCTAATTTATATCTATTTTTGACGTTTTTCGCTAATTTTCAGTTTATATTCTCTGTTCTTTTAAATAACACTAAACATTGCATTTTCCCCTAACACAATTATGTTTGTTCTGAGTCAGTTATGGTCTAACTGTGTCTCATAAACTTCCATTATTCTCTGATCTTTTCATTTCGTAGTCTAGAGAGAAAAACACACTGTAAATTGTACCTGCAACACAAAATGAGAGATAGTTTGAGCAGATGCCCGTTTGTATCTTATAATAAGGTCAGTTAAACTTTTTATTTATTTACTACACATATTTTACCGAATCTAATTTACCTTTCTCGACTACACTACATATGCTCGATCTCTGGTGTTCTCATGACGTTAGTTAGTCGACTCCTGATCTGGTCCCAAAAGAAGTCTAACGCGTTATTTTATTAATTTATAGCGTTTCCTCCACTGTATTTGAGGGCTTGTCGAAATGATCGACGAGTCGAATAACATGTCCGATCTCGTTCGAGGGATGTCGTGGGCTCCGTGCGCTTAAAGGCGTTTGCGGCAGTGAGTGTGATTTTTCTCTAAATAATAGATTCTGTTTGAATTTTGTAGTGTGAAAGACCATACAAATACTTGTTGAACTATGAAATAATATATATTATTTTTAAGATTTTATTGGCTCTTTTCTAGTGACCAAATTCTTCAACGGTTAAAGCAATAAAGAGCCATTTACCATTACACTCACAAAAACGAATAATTAGATGCAATGTGAAAAATGCATATATGCATTATTCATATTGCATTTAATTAATCGTTGTACGAGTAACAAGTAACAAATATGTATACAAAATAGTTAAGCATATCTAAAATTGTGTGAAACTGCCGCACACACATTTAAATGATATTATTATGTTTTTTTGTGGGGTGGGGGGTTTGGTGGGGTTGGGAACCAATGGATGGAAAGTCGGTGACTATAACCCATCGACAAGGAAGGTCCCGATTACACATTAATCTGTTTACCCTCTCCCCAGTGCCGTTAATAATTCATGAAAACTTCAGTTTCAGATTACAGATCAATGTCACCACGTGACTTAGAACGCACGCGCAAGAGCTTAATACATCGAAAGCAAGTGTT
Source organism: Macoma nasuta (assembly GCA_032359355.1). NCBI lineage: Eukaryota > Metazoa > Mollusca > Bivalvia > Cardiida > Tellinidae > Macoma > Macoma nasuta. The sequence continues at coordinate 12,838 of JAULCE010749294.1, read as the reverse complement.
TGTGGGAGGAGTTAATGTATGGTTCCCGGGATCTATCGCGCGTTAGGTGCGTTGTGACTACGTACGTGTAGCCGAGTTCCGTAGAAATTGATTTATAAAACAGAAGCGACATGTCAGTTTCACGGAAATGAAAGAAAAGCACGTTGGTGATCAGACGTATTGCTTGACATATGAGCATATTCTACAAAACATACCAACCAGCAAGACATAACCAGCATAAGATTGATTTCAAGTCTATACTTGCGTTTAGTTTACTCGAGGTAGGTCAATGCCTTTTAAAAAAAACATAACAGACTTCAGGAATACAGAGAAGGGAGCGTAAATAAAAAATAAATAAATCAAAAGTTCTTAATTAATTTCTTCAAAACCGTATTTTGTGACAATTCTAATGAATGGTCAGAGCATATGGTTTGGTCGTAAAATTCATAGAGTTTGACCGATGAATAAGAATCTTGGAAGTTTTGATACGCACCTTGCTTTCAAATTACAATTGTTTTGTCATAAGAAAATATACAAAGATAGCATTATAGTCAATTAGAACAGATGTAATTTCCTCTGTAAGTTGGACAGTTATGTTTTTAAACATTATTGTTGATTATTAAAGTGAATGTATCAGAGGACGGACAACGTTAAGTAAATATCTGTATCAATAAATACTGACTTTATAAATCTGGATGAAAAACAAAAACTCGGATTCTGGTTTGGTGTAATTTCTTAAAAGTTGTAGAGAGATATAACACAAAGTGCAGTTGTAGGGAGTCGAAAAATAGTGACAATTATCATTAGGTCGTCAGTTAAAATGATTCGGCGCAATTATAAACTTGTGTGCAGTTTCAAATACTCTCATGTTTTACTCGTTTATCATGATGAATACCGAGTTTCAAGAGGTAGAGAGTTACAATATCTGAATTTTGGCGGAATAAAAGAAAACGAAAACATAAAGGTTCTTTAGTATATCGGGGAATTAGTATATCGGGAAATATGTTAACATTTCTTACTGAGTAACATATTTATTTAGAAGTAGGGATCAAGCCAGAAAGGTATGAATGAGTAATGTGCGTCAAAGTAAAGTACTGTTGTCTGCGTCTGCTGGTTAGTGTATACCATATGAGTTCGTGAAGAAGAGCTTCGATGAAACAAAGCTTAGTTGCACCTTTTACGAAGCGTACTGATTCGTTTTGGACTATCACCATACTATTTTAATTCATAAGAACAAGTAGCGCAGACGCCATATGCATATTCTTAGATAAGACGATTAAATAAAGTATATATCCTCACTAGACAAGATCGTGACAAATCAAACTTTGATTATCTCATAATGCATATTATTTGCCAAGATTTATGAATAATGAGGGAGATTTGACTTTTCAAGCAAGCACCATCAAAAAGTGTAATACTAAGAATGTGTGTGAGTGGTCTAACAGGAATAATATCATAGTACAATGTTGGATGGTGGGCTTTAGACAAGGTTCTTGAGAACAGTACTGGTTTGGTTGTATTGGGAATAAAGGAATGAGCCAGGATATTGATCATGAAATAATAGCTTTTAGATCGTCGTTAAGTTTAACAGTTGATGTAGATGGGTTTTATAAAACCAACCAACCGACTGTTATAGAATCGAACCTTATCTCTGTATTCCATCTTAAAAGGAAATGTATTACTATGAAAATATAATATAGACACCACAAGTTTACGGTTATCGACCGATGTTTTGAACTGCATATGGGAATCAGACAAGAACAAAACACTTCCTGGAAGTTGTGTTCTTTTTCTTGGTATACTGAATAAAAATGGATATTCTGAAATGATTCGTTGAGTGTGATTTATGTCAAGAAAAAGTTGACAATGTTTTGTAATCAACTGCAAATACTCACATATTCGCTCATCTCAAGAACATGCCTTAAATTAAAAAGGACAAAACTGATTGTACCATGATGTAAAACGATAAAAAAGATAGATAAATAGTTTAGACCCTGGTCAGGCTGCTCCTTTATATTTCATATATCTCATCAAAGTTTTTTTGAGGATTAGTCTAAAATACACCGAGGAGAAAATGGTACACATGAAGCCCTGAATTGAATGTAGAATTAGAGCTCTATTCAGAAAAAAATAACAATGTCGTGCCTGCATATGTAAACACTGCACTTAATGCATTGGTTCAATATGTGACAACGCTACATTATATTCCGTAGGAACAGTTGATTTTTAACCAAATCGGGACCGACACGAGTAATTGAACCCGTTTTCGAAGCGATTTTTTCATATGAACATGTTCAAAACTCTACAAAAACACTCGAGACACTGTATAAACCGCATGATGTGGTTTAAATACGTATTCAGGAAAAAGTTCTTATGCGGAGATTTTTTTCAAACTTTTTGGATGCATACTACAAGATAACTGAGATAGATGAATCTTAAAAATTATGAGTCAACTCGTCTTTTATTATTTAACACTGGTGGAGAAGTCAGACGGGCATACCGTTTTATTTACAATGTACGTCTGATGGGGTGATGATGGGAACAAAAGTGGGGTTGGACGCTCATAAACCGGTTTATCCCCCAGTGTCGTGTTTGCCACTAACCGTTCCAAGACGGTACTCCTATGTTCAACCTAAATATATGTATGATTTGTCCATGTGTGTGTCTCCTATATGTAGCGTATGGTTGGGCTCGTGTGTGTGTGTGTGTGTGTGTGTGCGTGTGGGGGGTACTTGTTTCTGTGCTGTTTGGGTGGCTGTTTGTTTTGTATATGGAATGTCCTGCAAGACCTTCTAATCTACTTTCGAACAGGATCAGCACATTTAAGCATTTTGTTTTGAAAAGTGACATTTAAATAATGTTCATCCTTACTCATTCAAAGAAACATTTAAGCTATAACAAATTTGTTAACTGCTGTTCATATTCATTTTTATGCATCATTATAGAAGACCAGTTTCAAAATTGACCTTACTAATATTTCCATTAGGTTCTTTCCTTTAATGCATTAAACAACGATGAAAACAATAACTGAAAAGACAAACCATCTTCGCCCACTCCTTTTTGTTTGTTTTCCTTTCTTTGACCTTAAACAATCAGTTTCGTGTTGCTTCTAGGTCACGTTTTTAGTTATGCTATTAAACATGTAGTATGCACTTTCAATAATTACAAACAGCAGAAGAACACTTTAGGAAGTCTCTATATATATTTTTTTATAATCTCATTCCCACATATATTTATAATCGTGCTAAACCTTTATACATATACTACAGCATATATGCTTTGCTAGAGGTTAAAAGGAGTTGGGATGTTCCCAGATATAGAATAAAAAAAACCAAAACTAGACACGATACGACACAGGGTTAAGTAAAGTTCTTATATATAACATAGTCTGTGCGGGCATGCATTCTGGATAGGCATCGGGCATTGACGCGACATTCACATTAACATTTAACATTATAAACAATAACTTTCTGCTCCATCATTGATTCTAGTACAGAGCTTTGTTAGAAGGCTTCTCTCTTTCTCTCTTCTTTTTTTTTTTGGGGGGGGGGGTCGATTATCAAACTATGTTAAAGGTACATTTGCAAGGCAAGTCTTTAGCAGAGCATTTAAAATTTTAAGGGGTGGAAATCTTTTACATCTTTATGAGAGAAAGTCTTCTGGCTGGCTGGCGATAGGTCGGTGGTTTTACCTAGTAGTCCGTCAATGCAACTCAAACGGGATTCTGAGTATTTCCTCCTCTTGTAATTAGCCGGGCGTCGCGAAATGACACAAATACTATCGAAGCGAAGTAAACCCCAGCAAAAACAATCAAACAAACATCTTAAGGGAACTATTATCAAAGTTTGTTTTTTCTAAGGAGTACTTTTAAAGTCTCTTATTATTTAATAAATAGACCATGGACAGAAAAAGTACTAAGTGGTTATGTAAAATATGATGTACCACACAAGCGTCTTTTAAGTCACTTGTAACTGATTATTATTGGAAACATGGTAGAAAGAAGTAATTGCTCAGTATGTATTTTCAGTATAATTCTTAAGGTTTCTTTTCTTTGTTTTTGTTTGTTTTGTTTGTGTTGGGCTTTACGGCACTTCGACAGTATTTCAGTCATTTCGCGACGCCCGGCTAATTACTAGTGGAAGAAGACCCCCAAAACCCGTCTGAGTTGCACAGACGGACAACTGGGTAGAACCACTGACCTACCGCAAGATAGCCGGAAGGCTTCCTCACATAAAGAGTTTCACCCCGTGCGAGGCTCGAACCCAAAGCGGTGAGAAAACCACAAACAAAACCCCATTATTTTAATTTTTGCCACATATGTTTTTGTTAGGTCTGACCCTCTCACACCTATGACGGGTACAATAACTGAACGAGCACCTATGTTGCTAAATTTAAAAAGAATTTAAAACAAAGTCCTTTTTGCAAGAAATGATTTGGAGAGCAAGATAGTCATATATCTTGCATGAAATTAAATAGAAACATATACCGGTATCTAGCCTAGCTAATATTTGGGAGATAAAGCTCATAAAGTGCATTAATGCAACTCTCGAATAATGCCTACTTATATTGATGTTACATCTCAAAAAATCAAATATTATAAATGTTCGAACTCCGATTGTGCTAAGGAAGCTTTAAAATCAGTTTCTTTGAATTTTAACCGAAGTAGCTAACAAAAACGGTTGCAATAAAGGTTAATTCTGTCTAAACTGTGACTGTTTTTAAAAATGTTGTGTATTTTTGCCCTGATAACAGAGTACATAACAGTACGTGATTTAAGAATAAAAATCTACTATTTCTTTTAAAACCACGTAACTACCAATGTACAGTGTGGCAGATACGAGGTTTTTGAAGAGCACGGCGATATGGAGAATAGGGTTTAGCTAGTTACAGACATGTTTCTCTATTCTATAATTCGGTTAGCATACAATGCCCTATTTAGTGGCCCCACAATATGTTAAGGTATGACGTCTTAACCAATTATCGGTTGGGCATATTTGAATTATGTTTATTCCCATCGTTATTGCACTGAAAAAGGTTTGTGTTAAATTGTCGATCCAATGACTTAGCGCTGATCTGCTTGAAAACAATGAGTGCCAATTATTTTATATACGAACACGTATGCGCTTTTGTATAAATGACATCTATAAATACATCTTAAATATTTACATGACCATCAGTTTCGATTACGTTATTTTTTTAAATATAGATAAAATGTAAGCGAATAGGTTTGATTAAAGTCGATCAAGCAGACGAGAGACTTAGCAGACGATCGTAAGTTAGTGATTCGGTTTTTCAGCAATTTATGTTTGAACTGTGCTACAGTGACACTCAATACTCTCATATTGCAAACCAGTTGAGCATGCACAAAACCGCAAAAAAACAATAAAACACTACGAAAACCTTTCAAACTCATCTTTAGCACTACTAGGGGTGACTGCTGTTTGCACTGGTATGATAAGCTGCTGTTTATGTCTATGTATTAGATATAAGCATCAAACTGTCCATTATGTAAAAATATGTAGTGTCTGAGGCGCGGAGCGTATTACCTTTTCCTTATTCCGATGATTTTAGCAGAACACACTAAACAGCATGCTATTTTTCAAGCTGTAGTCTCTACATTGCAGTATTGTACCGAAGCAATATTTTTTTGAACCCAAAAGTCTTAATGACAAACTAAAAAAAAATAGTCAAATAAACTTATTTGCATAATTTATGCACTCACAGACAGTGTCATATGATTTACATTGCACTGTGATACGGGTTTTGCTTTATATTCGTTTGACGTGTTATACACATCCCGTGAAATAAGTCTGGCCTGCTTAATTTCAAACCCGCACTATTCGCTCAAGTAATGTTTTTAAATAAATGTCAAACTGCTTTGATCCGGGTCAGACAACTTGTATCTTGGCATCTGATCTGGATCGAAGCTGTTGGCATGTTCTATATTACGATCAAATAAACGATAAAATGGACTCCGGCCCATTGAATACCGTACATTATTAGAACGGTGGACGATGAGAGCAATGGGATGACGCCACAAAAATGTTTTAAGTAAGGTGAGACCACTGTTTTTTGAACCGATAAGTGAAATTGCTGTTCGGACTATTCATAGCGTAGTCCCAGTGCCCCATTTCTTTCCGTGTGCTCGTTTCAGTCGTATAGCTGACTCCGTTTTCACGTAAACGTGCACCGCAAGCTCGTTCGATTGCGATCAGCTTTGCGATCTCCGTCTTTGTCCAGCAGAAGAGCATTTTCATCCGAACGGCTCTTCCGAATCCTAAACGTATCCCATCAGTTCCTTTCGTTCTTTGTTCGACCCGGCCAGTTTTCTCCGAGACCCATCCTACCAAAAAAATAATGCTTGGTCTACTCTGACGTCGGGATCGAACTTAAATTGTGCAGGCCCGTGCGACACGTTTCAAGCGTATGCCAATGTTTGAACAGTCAAGTACAGATCTCACCCAAAGTTTCCAGAGTTCAGCAGCATACCAAAACAAAAGAAAAACAAAAATGAAGGAGAAAAAGAAAGCAGTCAAGAAATCCGGCGGCAGAGACATGTCCACTAGCTCTGACGGTCCCATACATTGAGTTTATAAATATTTGGTGCACTAAAGTTTGGGTTGTATTCTTCAATTTGAGTAGGGTATATATCAAACATATTGTTAACTTACTTTCGGCCTTTAAAGTAATCAGCTGCATTTGACATAGATATTTTGAATAGCCAAGCTAGTTATGTGGGTATACATTTAAATGGGATTCAATTTCTCAATTTCTTTGTAACTAACACCCTACCCCTACCTATAAAAATATAACAATTACTTTAATGATATATTTCATTATAACATATTAAGCATATTCGTTAGTGTACGTCCATGCGTGCGTGCGTTCGTGAGCCTGTGTTTCCGTGACATTGCTGCTGTATATGATTCGTGTCCAATTCTATTTATTCAATTTGTCTTGGAAGGCTTGTATTGTGCCCGTTCTGTCGTGCCCTTGATAGTGTTCTCCATTTACCCTGACTTCTGACAAGTTATTGAGTATATTGATGATTGGCGAAAACAGTAAACAATTGTTAATAGGTCTATGTTTTACATACTTTACAACTGGATTTGCCATCACTGATGTTGTGGAGCAGTGTAAGTCTAATGTGATCTAGAGACAAGAGTGAAGTTGGGCGGCCCATAACCGGTTTAAACATCCACAGGTGTTTTGCCACTGACCGTTACAAGGCGGTTCACCCGTCTTCATCCTAATTTTATGTCTGTTACCTCTATGTGTGTGTCTTTTGTATGTTGTGTATGTTTGGGCTCGCGAGTATGTTTGTGTATGTGTGGGGGTGTAGCTCTGTGAGTGTACTGTAAAAGAACTTGCTGTTTGGGTGGCTGTTTGTTGTGTACATGGTGTATTCTGCAAAGCCTTTTTTTCTACTTTTGTACTATTGACCCTTTTTAACTGGACACAGTTTTAGTCATATATCCATGCAAAATGACAATATCCTGTATGGATGTCTAAAGTAGATATTGCAATTTAATGTTGCTAGATTAAGAACTTTAGATTTTGTTCAGCACTCCAGTGACATACAAGTTATTCAATAAAATTAACCATAGGTTAATATTTACAATCTTAAGCACACTCGATTAAATAGAAATATGATATTATATCATTGCTATTAAATATATTAAAAAAAGTAAACAGTTATGGATAAAGCCTCTCAGTTGTATAACAAATAAGATAGAATAAATAAAACAGAAATACTACGGTCATATAACACTCCTAGTGTCGTATCAATTTTGCTTATAAAATTGTTCTTCTGTATAAAACCGAGTGTTACATTGATGTACTTTCCGGATGTCAAATGCATAAGAAACGGACGAAGATACGGGGCAGATGGAATAATGAAAATGCTGTTTGTACTGTTAGGTGAAACAAATATTTGCACTGATATATGGGACTGCTATTTGAAATTATATATGGCCCTGCTGTTTGAACTGATATGTGTAAATGCTGTTTGAACGGTCAGATGACACTGCTGTTTACACTTATATGTAATACTGCTGTTTGAACTGATATTTTAACTGCTGTTTGAACAGTCAGACGAAACTGCTGTTTACACGGATATCTGATACTGCTGTTTAAACAGATATTTGTAACTGCTGTTTGAACAGTCAGATGAGACTACTGTTTACATTGGTATGTGATACTGCTGTTTGAACTGAGTGGTGATACTGCTGACTGTACGGTCAGGTGAGATTGCTGTTTGAAACTGCTGTTTGAACGGTAAGGTGAGACCGGTGTTTACACTGATAGGTAAGAATTATGTTTGAACTAATACAGGGGAATGCTGGTCGCACGGTCAATTGAGAACTCTGTTTACAATGATAGGTGCGACTATTGTTTGAAATAATAGGTGAGACTCCTGTTTGCAGTGTCATATGAAAAGGCTTTTAAAACTGAAAGGTTGAACTGTTTATACCACTATCAAGCAAGACTGCTGTTTGAACTGATAGACACGGCTGCTGTTGTCACTGTCAGATTGTACAATGCTATCAGGCGATACTTCCTTGTGCACTATATCGATCGTTCAAGGACATGTTTAAAAGTCACACAATACATTTCTTAGTTATCTTAATCTTTATTGGCCTCCATAATTACCGTGATTATAGAATTCCAAAGTGACACAAACACAGAATCACTGCCAACTCTTTTTGATCATAAGAAGAGGCTTGTTGAGTCCATTAATTCCTAACGTTCTTGTAATCAATGTCATGTTGATTGAAAATATGAAATAAACTTGGGTACATGCTTCATTTGGTCAAAACAATCATCACCGTGTGTGTACACGATGCTAAGGCAATGGGGTTTATGTCCCTACTACCAAAATCTGTACAATATGATTGATTGTACAGTTATAACTCTATTTTTATCGTTTGGTTCTAACTTCAAAGTGGATGAGATTTGAAATTTGTAGTTTTATCCTGTCATAGATAGATATTTTTTGTTTGCTATAAAACCAAAATCAACATAGAGTGCAGTTTATTTCTAATATGTATGCTGTTAAATTTTTATCAAGCGAACATCAAATAATGATGCTGTAAGAACGTCAAATATAGGCCGAGAAATGCAGAATGTATGTTGTACATTAATAACATGTCTGCCTAAAAGTCAATTTATATTTTTTTATTCCGATAAAACAAGACGGTCAAAACCCCATGTGGCAAAATCGTTAATATGAAGTACATATATATCTTAGCAACTAACTGTTAAACTCGTAAGATTGACAGCACATATATTAACAATACCATAAATCAGTCAATCATCCACATTTATAGTATTCAAGTACATATGCTTGTCTTTTATCATTGTATAGGGTGCATTGACCAACAAAATGAAACAACTTGTCTCCTAAAATGATATAATTTCGAAAAATGTTTTCGTTCAATAGGATGCAATTTTTGTTGCTCCCATCGACCTCTCAACAACTTATCTATGGGACGAATTTCTGAATATATCAATAATCAAAAGTAGATAAGGTCTTGTAGGCCATACCACATACAAAACAAACAGCCAACCGAACAGCACAGCAACAGGGTATTTCTCAGCACATTCATACACGTGCGCACACATTAATGCGAGCCAACACATACGCTACATATAAAAGACACCTATGGACAAAAAACAGACATAAATGTAGGGTGAAGATTGGAGTACCGCCTTGAAACGGTCAGTCATAATGTCAACTTATGTTTACAATTGAAAACTACATATATATGAGTAAACAAACTGCTTCTTATGGAAGCTTAAACCGATCCAAGGGTTCGCCGTGGCCGAGAGGTTAGAGTCTCCGACTTCAAATCCATTGGTCCCTCACCGCTGTAGGTTCGAGCCTCGCCCGGGGTGAAATCTTAATGTGAGGAAGCCTTCCGGCTGGCTTGCATTAGGGCAGTGGTTCTACCTATTTTACCGTCTGTGCAACTCAAACGGGTTTCTGGGGTCTTCGTCCACTAGTTATTAGCCGGGCGTCGCGAAATGACTGAAATACTGTCCAAGTGCCGTAAAGCCCAACAAAAACAAAACAAATCGATCTAATAAAGTAAAACAATACATTTGTATAAAAATTATGCAGTTGTACAAAACAAAATGAAAATGATAAAATTGTAAAATATGTATAATATAATATGTAGACCTTTACCGTAATAATGCAGATTATTCGTTTTTATTGCGTTATATTTAAAAAAAAAGTAGATTTTTGTTTCTGTAAAAATGAAGGTTGTTTTACCTTTAATTAGTCAAGGGTCTTGGTTGGATGTTGTTACTTATTGTTTACTATTCACTGTTTTGGTACGACAGGTAACGATACATAATGTTGTCATTAACTTGATGGCATATAGCAGCATATATAGTAAAGAATTATGATATAAGTACTCTGACATTTTAATGTGTTATCAAATAAATTTGATTTATAAAGATACAAAAGTAAATAGATGAACTAGTAGGGCGAGTTACACACCAACGTGTAAAGACACCAGATTAGCACAGTCATCAACTGATAACGTCAAACTAATCCATATGATGTCATGATATGTCATGCGAATAAGTCCGCATTCAAAAACGTGAAAGTCTTAATGATCGAGTGTTGATATCAAGTGTCCTCGTATTTCAAGTAAGAGACGTTCTATTTTTTGTCTAAACTGTTGTTGTTTAAAACCATTAATTCCTTAATATGAGGCATTGTTACTGTTTATATAACAGTACACGTTTTTAAAACTTCTAACATCACTTTATTTCAGACCTATTACTTACTCCATGAGGTCAGTATAAGCTTCCGTAACTACTTCTACTTCTACTTCTACTAACCCTCATGTTTTAGGTAAAGAAAGAGAATAAAATGATTTAATTTGAACCAGTGTGATTGTAATGTCGGTGTAGAAGTAGCATTTCGCTGTTTGAGCGATTTGTACATTACATTCTTGCGAATATTAAGCTTAATCATTAATGTGCCGCCACAGGGTAAGTTAGCTTTTAGATGTGGATCTTGTAAGGTATATTTGACATATCTTGCATGATCTTTTTTTCTGCTTGTACTTATATAATATTGGTACATTTATCAATGCTTTTTTTCAGGAATAAAAAGTTTGAAACAACATCAATTTAGAAATAAAGGTTGTTTTTAGCAAACATGTATATCAAATCTCCTTCATTTAGACTAAAATGTTTGTTTGTTTATTTTGTTGGGTTTTACGTCGCTTATAAAGTATTTCAGTCATTTTGCGACGCCCGGCTAATAAAATATGGAGGAAGACCAAGACCCGCCTGAATTTCACAGACGAACAACTGACATAACCTGCTGATTAAAAGATGGACAATATTTGTGTATGGCTTCGAGCGAATCTACTATAATTTAATCTTCTAATACCAAAATATATATTTCTTGAAATCAAGCAATAGTTGAATGAGCAAAAGTTCTCGGCTGTTACAAGCAAATTCTATTTATTTTTGTAATCACCGTGTCTATGCATGTCTAATCTCATATATAATCGGTTTTTTTTCTTTGTTCTACTACAATAAATTATTACGAACAACAGCTGTTTCCATTTGTGGAGATTGTCAGTATCTTCAGGGCAATGACAGACTACATGGCTTAGTCAGGGTTTTTCTCGATATCTGATTGGACGAGATCTCCAAAACAGGTGTTTATAATCTTTTGCTCTCAGCCTAGATGTCTAAATTGAACTACGCGCACCCACCGAGCACTATATATTTACTAACCGCCTTTGTAATTTTGCGTGTGAGGCTCTGCTGAAGGGAAAAGCCATCGCTATTTGGGGTTATCAAGGAGGATTTTAATCGGTTACACGACACACATGATAACATTATATATACGGAACAATAACAGTTAAGTTAATCATTTAACATGGGTGTTCCAATAGACAACACTAAACACTTCATGAAGATCATGGAAACACACCGTAAGTTATTTGGACAGCAGAAAATAAAGTAAAAATACGCTTAAACAATCGCGTTGAGGGACAATAATTTATTAACTTGTAATTGATAGTTTACTCTTTATTTTATGTAAAGGGGGCACTTTGGATTGTTTTTCTCTTTTTTACAGATCCTTACTAAGAAAGTGCTGAAGATTGATTCTCGATCTTTTCTTTGTTTTTGTTTCTTACTTATTTCCTCATTGTAATGTACACATTTCATAAAAAAGCATATTTCTTTCCTCTTTAAGACGTATTAAGCTGTTATAACAAACGGGTTGTTAGCTCTTCACATGCATACATTTAACATACTTTTGGGGGCTTTCCTATTTTCTTATGTCGCCTTCAAACTGCATGACTATTTTATGTTTTGTTTCCAGTAGATATATTATTCATAATATGAGCAATGAGAAAAAAGTCCTCCAAATAAGTAGTTCTGAAGAGCGAGCACATTCAAATATGTTTGCAAATGGAGCACCCAGGAAATAAAGCAATTAAAACAATGCACAATGCATTAAAAGTCTATATACACATTTCCTTAGTTTTCTCCGTGAGTTGATGTCACTTTCTAACCTGACTCGGGCTGGTGCTGTAACAATTAATATTTTTCTGCTTTTCTTGCGATTTAGTGGAGTTCTTTTTGTCGAAAAATGGTCCATTATGCACTGAATGTTGAAAGCAATCTGAGAGAAGTCAGAGCAACAAAAATTGCATCCTATTGAACGAAAACATTTTTTGAAATTATATCATTTTAGGAGACAAGTTTCATTTTGTTGGTCAATGCACCCTATACAATGATAGAAGACAAGCATATGTACTTGAATACTATAAATGTGGATGAGTGACTGATTTATGGTATTGTTAATATATGTGCTGTC
>JAULCE010749183.1:0-14627 GCA_032359355.1 Macoma nasuta | reverse complement strand
ATTTAATCGTCTCTGTGATTTATTCCGCTAAAATATTTTATTTGAAAATAGTCCCAACCAACAATTTTAAATATGGCACCGAGAGAGTTAATCAAGTTTAAACATGCGCAAAAATACTATACGGTGATTCGTCAGCTTAATTTTCGCCCTAGTAAATTTGCGCCCTAGTATACGAAAATAATATTCCGCAAATTTAGTCACATGAACCAATCAAGTTTCAAGATATTTATAGATTGCATTATAATAAAGCTTTAGCGATTTTTTGCCGGCTCGGTTCCATTAAACATGACATATGACCTGTTCAACAAACTATGAAGTACATGCGGTTTCTGAGATTCTTTATAGACGTATCCGGGAGTTCCGTTTATGCGCAACTTACTGAGCAGTTGTATTCCGTTTCTAATCTTATCTTGCCAACAACACGTTATTTGATAGTTTATTTCAACTTTGACTATGTCAGCTTGTAAAAGGCATAAAACAGCATCGTAAACGGTTAATATACCGATTTGATTCGAATCGCAGTCCAGTATCAATTGAATTGATGTCCGTACTGTACGTTATAAAAAAGAAGACTATCAAGAAGAACAAATTGGGCCACGTCACGCGAAAAGGGTCACTCGGACATAGCACATGGTGTAGCCAAAGACCAGCCGCTACGTCGTTCAGGGTCTGCACCGTTTGCAATCTTAGAGGATATCAAGTTCTACCTTTACATGAATACAAATGGTAAATTTCCTGACTAGATGGCGGAATAATAGCGCTTTTTTTAGTCTTGAATTTTGAGTCAGCACTTTTTTTCATATGTCCAAGTGCCCTTTACGCGTGACGTGGCCCAATTATTTTTTTATGTACATGTAGTAAAACGTTTCACAATAAACTCCCTTTACTTTCTGCTTACACTACAGTGTGCAGCAGTTAACGTAACTTGTGGAACACTATAAAACACTTATGTACTAAAAACGGTTTTTCGACCTTGTAACGACATTTTATAACGTCTCCTAAATGATCTGTCTGGCCAAGGCCTGCACCGTTTGATTATTGGATCGGTTGAATCAGATTCTACATTATCTGACAGGGGGAAAAATGAGAAAAATACTGCAAGCTTAATATACCAAAAATGAGAAAAACACTGCAAGCTTAATATACCAAAAATGAGAAAAATACTGCAAACTTAATATACCAAAAATTGTCGTTAAATATTCTAAGGGGTGGAGTCCGAACATGAATATTCATGAAGCTATTTTAGACTAATCCATACGGATATAATCTGATGAAAAATCAAGCCAAAGGAAAACATATTTGAAATGTATTGGAACCATTGTAGGAAATGAAGCATTTGCTCGTGTTCAACTTGCCTCCGTACGAATACGATGAAAGCCGGTCGAAAACACTGTCCCTGTGTTTTCGATGGCAGTTTGATCACTACGTCGCCTTGACGTCAGTGTGCATACGAGCGCTCTCCGATTGTACATCACCCCCTCAAAATTTTCGATGCTCGATGAAAATCGCATCTTAGTATCATAAACGGTATATGCTTCACAACTGTGGAACATCATATGAAAATAGATGACCAAAACTGGTACATTTCTATACTGCATTGTTCTTGTTCACGAAATGCACTGTGTCTATTTGATCTATCAGATCCCGTCGTGTTATGCTAAGTGAAGCTTAACCTTTAGCCTGCCGCAACAATTCCTACCCGTTGACATTCTCGTCTGCTTGATGTTTGGAAAGTGTTCGATTCGCTTAAAGCTCGGTGATGCTGTTGTCTGCGAGTCAAACAGCTGGGATCCGGTTCAGACGACGAGTTTACTCGGCGTCTGACCCGGGTCCAAACTGGTTGACGATATTAATATAGTCGTGATCGCATGATAAGGCTTAAAGTCATTCGGCGCCACTTCTAAATTTGTCGTATGCAACAATTGGCCATTTGGCGACACTGTCAGGTTACAAGTCAAACGCTCGCAACGTCTTTATTTATTCATAATCAACACCCGGAAGGTCTGAAAACCGTTAGACCAATGACTTAAAATCAATATAATTTAAAGTCAAAGTATTGTACAATAGTTCGAAATGAGGATTATAGTTTTATAAACTGTTCTCTTATCAGATCGAGGTATAATCTGGATCCAAACTGTATGACACCCAAATAATAGATTCACCATTCTTTTAAAGAAAACCAGACGTTCTTCACAAATGAAGCAGACAGCAGATTTCGCAGTAGACTACAGGTTAACATGTATGTGTGAAGCAAGGTCGCTTGGGAAATCGTTATAAACTAATCTTTATTTGGCCGACAGTTTTTAAACGTTATAGACCTAACTACTACCAAGGTCAAGATTACTGTTTGGGTTTAAATGTTTTTACCACCATTTCTTGTCCGGGCTGTATCTGCCTCCTGTTTAAATTGAATTTGATATTAACTCACACAATTATTTTCGATCGTAAGAGAGTGTGTCGTGCAAATCACCCAGCCACCTACTCTCCCAAAGTCAATGTCACGGTTTGAGCTTGCTTAGGGCTTTTCTGTCGCGTCCGGGCTGTGTCTTCCACATTTTTGCATGAATTTTGGTATTACTAAACACATTTATATACCATAGCAAGATTATAATGTCATGCAGAGAAACTAGACGCCTTCTCTCGATGTCAAGGTCACAGTTTGGGCTCAAACAATCTCATGCTTTTCTGTTGTGCTGCCCGGTAGGGGACTTTTGTATTGCTTGCAATACTCCTTTAACTTGTTGTTAATGAGTCTATTTTTTTAGAATACTGAATCTTAAAGACTTTCGTCTGGGCCCATTCATGACCACCCCGTATATATAAGTAATGTCAGAAGTCGACTTTACACTAAAAACTATTCCATTGACCTTAGAACTAATAGCAAATTGTAAGATAAATTATTATATTACATGCACCTCTTGGATTTGCACTTGTTAATTCTAGGATACTGTTGTCATCGTTGTTGCCCTGTTCGATTGCTCTTGTCACCTCATCACCCAACACCCAACAGCTCCCATGAAAGTAAACAAGTATTCCATATGGGTTAAAATCCTGCCATGCATGTGAAAATTGATAGACTAGACAATACTGTTTGACACTGATATTTAGCTTTTAGCCTCTAAAGTGTGACCTTTTTCTTTAAGCTTCAGACCCGTGTCTTGCTAACAACACACCGTCTCATAAAGAAGTGGAAGCCTGGACAAAGCCTTTTGTTCTCAAGTTCTATGTTTTTCCTCAATATGTGATCTTGTCCTTGTAGCTAGATATTTGGTTATTGTATGCGACACATTGACTTATCTCATTCATCAAAAGTGCCGAATCATTTGAAAATCCGGTAACCATCAAGGAATTTTCAGCCCGGACAAGGGCGGCCGCACATATGCAGTTCAAGGCGTACTCATAAGACGGTTTTTTATTATGTTGAATGCTATGTGTTAAATAAACACTTACCCTTACTAGCCAAACAAGCTCCATTTTTTCTAACTCCTAAACACTTTAAACCACAACCACCGACTGGAAAGGTAAATGACTCCTATCCCACACTCACTGACTGGACAGGTGTATGAACCTTACAAGGGGGACTGTGTGAGGTTAGACAGACACACCATCAGATGGATACACGTATAGACGAACACACGCACATAAATACAATCTACATACATTGTGGTGGCTATGTCTAGCTCCCTCGTATAACACTCACGAACTCTTGAGGAACTAGATTACTGTCAATGTCATGTTCCCAAATAAATCACTGCCGACTTATCACTTGATTGAATCAAATTGTAAAGTGTAATGTAAAATGATAAGCCCAAATTTCTGATCATGTGGCTCTGTTTATGTAGCTAAAGTGGTTAGCGTGCAAGGAAACCAGAGGTTCTGGTTTAAGGCCATAATCTCAATATTTTAAATTGCATCCTTCTTCCAAGCTTAGGTGTCTGCTGGGTAAAATATTCTGAAATAAAACTAGGTCCTAACATGTACAACGTTAATGGTTACACATTTTACTACGTACACACTATAATGAATGTATTTGATTTAAGTTTAAATGATGACGACAACATTATCTCGTAATAATAAGTATCCATAGTGTGATTAACACTAGTAATAAGACCGCTGATAAACTACTGTAATGGATCTGCGACGTTCCCCAACCACGCGCTAACGGCGCATAACGTTACTTTACTTCTACGGCGAGACGAATCACCAGACCGCATTGCTTTTAAAGCTAGCTTACCAACAATAAGCAACTATAAACCACACTGTCTCGCCGTGATAAATACTGTCCGCCGCGAGAATTGACCCAAGACCCAGCCTCGGAAAAAACCGGGGGTAAAGCAATTCCTGTCCAACGATTGCCGTAATCCCATCAGCTAATTGTAACGGACTCGTGACGTTCACAACCCATGCACTAACCGCGCAGAACATGACTTGTTTCCACGGCGAACGTATTGCTAGAAAAGCTAGCTCACCAAAAAGGCTGTTTGTATGTCCTTATAAACTTCTAAGTCTGGCCGTAACTCTACTTAATATGCTGTAACCTTCTGTTGTTTTTAACTTCGTTAACTTCGCCAGAGTCACTTTAATTTTATGATACTATCGTTCTATGATTATTATTTTAAATATCGGCATCCTATCTTGATCGAAGCTGTTTGCAGGTATCACAGTTGTTAGTAACATGTTTAGGGTAAGCATATTTTTTATCAGTGTCAAAGGTGGAAACATTTCACTGTCACGTGTGTCTGTAACAATTTTACAACTAGTTTCTACATACATTTACATGTTACTGTTTAACTACGAACTTCAATTGGCGGTAAAAATATCAGAACAAATGATCGATAATCTCAACTACATTTATTTTGTATCACTAAGACACATCAATTCTGCTCTTGGTATAAATAATAGTTTATGCAAATACCACTTGTGCGATTATGTTATGATAAAAAACGTACAACAATTTAGACATTACTATTGTTCTCGTTTGGCTACGTATATAGCAAATTACTATAACAAGATGAATAGTACATGTACATATGTATGTAACATTTCGTTGCGTTTAAATTCTGGTGTTAACACTTCATTCATAAAGAAATTATTGTCCAAACTACATTCAGTGTAAGTAAAGAAGACAAAAATGGTGTCAGATGGGTACACTACTTGTTGCGGACGTGTTTTTGTACTGATATGAGTGATATGTCATGTCAAATCTAAACCAGATTAACCAGGCAGGTGTCATTCGTGCTTTTAATGACACGCGTCGATCGTTTGATGATCGGTTGATGCAAAGATAACCCCTATTTTGATAAATTGCGTACTTCTACTTACCCTAACGATCTTCAATTAAATAAAGCTAACACTTCCGATATTTTAGCATCTTTTTTTAATAATAGTGGAATAGTTTCTTCTAAAGTATATGATAGGAGTGGTGACTTTAACTTCAATATAGTAAATCACCCTCTTCTTAACGGAGATGTTCCCCGTGCTACATCTTATGCGGTTTACAATTCACAACTTATCCGATTCGCTAGGGCCTGTTCTTCCGTTGAGGATGTCAATAATTGCAATCGTTTTATTACTGAAAAGCGCCTCAATCAATGATATAGGGATGACAAACTTCGTTAAACCTTCTTTAAACATTTTTATCGAAATATCTTTCTGACTAGCCAGTCTAAATGTATTTTAAAGGCGCTCCAGCGACAAGGTATTGTACACCCAGAGTTTCATGGTTATGTGATTTAATAGCTTCGGAAAAAAGCTGGACATGCCCATTTTCACAATTTGTTTGTAAAACGTATTTAAAACATATTAAGAAGGGCTATGATCCATCAATATTATAACGCGCTGCATGTTTGGTGGTCAACCCTTTTACAGTTGGTCATCACGCTTTCCCCTTCGTTTGCGCGACGACAGGAAGATCATAATACTCTATGATGACTACTTTGAAAGTCGGAAACGATAGGAGAATGTCTGATCTTTGTATTGTTCCAGTTCCAGTGTCGTGCTCTTGATGGTTGCTCTTCAATTACTCTGACTTAAGACAAGTCATTGAAAACATTGATGACTGGCGAAAACAGTAAATGCTTTGTTATAATTATGTCTATGTTTTACATACATTTTACAACTGGATTTGCCATCACTGATGTTGTGGAGTAGTCGGACGGGGATAATGTTTATTGAAACCTTCCATTCGTCTGATGGGTAGATGATGAGCTAAAAGTGCGGTTTTGGCCCCTAAACCGATTTAACCTCCTCCCCCCCACTGACCGTTCCAAGGCGGTACTCCTGTCTTCACCCTAGCTTTATGTCTGTTATCTGTCCTTGTGTGTCTTCCATATGTTGCGTATGTTTGGGCTCGTCTCTCTCTCTCTCTCTCTCTCTCTGTGTGTGTGTGTGTGTGTGAGCTGGTTTATATCACATGGCGAGGTATTTGATAAGAGTACCCACCCACGTGCAGAGGTACCAAAAACTTGCGAGGTACTTTTCCCATGACCTCGGAAAGTTAACCTCGCCAAATGCTCAGAAACACCATAATACACACTTTCTGCAAATCCTGACAAAACCTCGGAATAACGCTCCATTACTTGTGTGTGTGATGGTGAGTGACCCCACTCACTTGCTTTACAACTCTGAAATCGATTTACAGCAAGTGCGTGTGACGTCATATGGGTTCCCTGCAAAGAACGGAAATTTAGGAACGGGAACCAGATTTTTTTACAACTACCGGAAGTTGTCGTAGGCGCGATTTTTATTGGAAAGCATTTCTGTGAAGGGGTGACCAATGAAAACGGTAGGTCCTGAAAACGTATCAAATTGTATCTACATGTGATCGTTCACTCGACGTTGCCTTTTTGATTGGTTCCGGAAGTGTCTAAAATGGAGTATGAAATGGCAGCTTTAACTTGTTTAGCAATACGAATTCTTTCTTTGTTTTTATTTGTGCTGCACTTGTGCTATAATATAGATCTATATTGATCTTGAAATATCTACGAATATGGGACAGATTTGTTTTATGGATACAGGCGGATTTTTGAAGAAAACTAGGTTAGTCAAGTAGATCTAACTGTTCATTATACCACGGACTTCCGTCACTATCACAGCTCAATTCTGACCATAACCACAGTGTGATGACATATATGCAGTCAGAAACTGAATGTATGATTCCTTTCATTAAAACTTGAGTACAGTCATGGTATTATATTCAAGTCCACGGTACAGTGGCTATAAACATGATTTACATTTGAGCTCAAAATTAAATACCAATGACCTAAATACTTCCGACCCTAGAAATCCGGACCTTTCCAAATATTTTATCGCCGAAATCAAAATGATATTTTTTTTTATTTGGTACAAAACAGAAAAATGCTTTAATTGGAACGATTCGAGCACGAAACTGATTTGGGGCATATTTTATCAATGAGTCATTTCTAAGCTAAGCCTTATTTTGATATAATGTCAAGAAAATCCATAAAGTATTGACGACCGAATCTCCATTCAAAGTTTAAAGATCGCGCCTTTTGACTCCCTGAAGTCATGGCATAAATCATGTGAGATAATTAGCATAATTATGGACATATGTAAATTTACCAAAAATCGGTAAAATGAACCGAAATCAACAACTTTAGGTTCAGATGGATACTAATTGTACCAAACTTAATTCACATTACATTTACAAGCCAAAACTTTGTGTTTAAATGCCAAAGTACAACTTGAGATTTGTCTACAAACTTTGCAGAATTTGCAAATAAGGGAGTGTCAGTGAGAAAACCTCCCATGAGATATTCATTGATATTGTAAATACACTGTTTAATGCAACCTGCACGAAAAAACAACCGTATTAAGGTCGTAACTGGGACATAATTTGCACGTAAAGATACTATTACGGCAGTAATCCAACTGTTTCTCATTTAAGTGCTTTCATTTGGGCAAAATTTTTCAAAAGTTACGGGTGTAAAGTACCTTATGCTTGTTTTACGGGCGTAAAACTTACGAGTGAAAACCTTTTACACTTGTAAAAAGAACTTGGAAAAGAAATTTACACATCTCTTTACCAATAGGGAGGTCAGTAGGTCAGTGAAAATTGTTTATTTCACACAGAACTGTTCCACTCCTTTACACTAAGCAATCTCATTGGTCTATAAATGTAGGGAACCAGTGTGCATTTGAATTCAAATCTAGAATCAGTGGCATCATTGTGAGGTGCGAGAGAATGCCTCAAAAGTTTATATGAATAGGGATGCAGAATGGAGACAGCTATCTGTTCAGTTCGGTTGGAAGTTTAACAAGTACATGTCATGTATGTAAAACAAATATTTTGTCATTCATGCAGTTCTTACATTCAAATATTTGATGTGAATGATGTTTATGTAGATAATCAAGCAGGAAGTTGTCAAAACTGAGTTAAAGACAATAAAACGTGTAAATGAGGTTTATCGAGCTACATTATATATTGGAATAAACTGATTATATGGTATTTGGATACTTTATCCACTGTGTAAACTCAATTAGCACTGGTGTCAATTTAAAAAAAAGTACTTTCAAGTTTGATTAATGTCTATAATTTATATACCTTTTGTCAGACTCATCTTTTTTTCTTCACCACTTAAAATAAGTGCTAATAACTGGTCAGGATGTTAACTTAAATTCCAGAGCTACAACTGTAGAATAGTATATAGGCGTAAAATATTTTACGGCTGTAAAAATTTACGTGTCTGAATTCTATGTATGTTTCTTAATATTTACGCCCGTAATTTGTAACCCGTGAATATTTTATGTGTCTTGCTCATTTGCATATTTCGCTCCAATTTACATGCACTTTACGTTTCATTTACGCCCATAGAATAAGCATAATTCAATTTACAGCCGTACTTGTCGTACAAGAATTAGAAAAACAATGTATAGCGTATCACAGATGCATAAATATAAATAATGTAGTTATTAACCAGATTGCGGCTGTTTTTGTCAACTTTTTAAAGGTTTCATTAAACCGGACGCAATTGGTTAAGTACAAAAGTTACATATTTGGGATGGTACATAACTATGACCAAAAAATGCAAAAATGTAGATGGACAAAATAATGATAATTCATTTAGAGTTTATGGTGTTTATTTTCTTTCTAGACAACCAGTATGGGTCTCAGCCTCATGAATATCCTTCAGTTTTCTGCAGGAGAGCAGGTTGAAAATATCCCATCATAAGTAGAACACAATCAGTGAATTCAATATATCAGTTAGTGAAAACAGCCACGTTGAAAACAGCCACGTTGAAAACAGCCTAGATCAAGATCCGTCACCAAATTCAATAGTGACCACTGATCAGAGTCTACACTATTTGTCAATTCCAGCCTGACTGAGAAGCCCAAGATATATTTTTCAGACCCTGATCAGACAACCATATGTTCTATGTTGGCTAAATATCCAGGTTTACACTGTAAATGTAAAAATGTCAGTGTGTGTGTGTGTTTTGATAAGGTTTTTTGTGCCTCTAGGCATAAAAGGTGGTTAACCCCCTAGCCCATTACGGTCTGCATGCCATAAAAATGTCAAAAGTTGGTCTGGGTACATATCAACTCATTTTGTTTTATTCATGCACTTTAACTGAACTTTTCCATTCTTTATAGATTTTTTAAGACAGACATTATGCAAATACTGCAAAAATGAATGTCATATTTTAGTGATCAAAACCTACACTGTTTGAAAAGAAAATCAATCAAAAGGTATTTATCAGCTGAGGATTATTTTGAAAGTTTTTCCTCTACATTTAAAGATTTATTGGAGCACTCCAATATTTATTCCATTACTTAGTTATGCCACATTTTTGTATGCCCCCACCACTAAGATTAGTGTCTACATCCATAACAGTATTTATATATATCATTTTTCCCCATAAGAAATATAAGGTCCTAATTAGATGCCAGCTTTTGTTCAATGTGATGACCGGTTACATTTGCATTTGCGTTATTTACAAATTGTTAGTTTGAAGCTGGAATAATTTGACAATGTGCAAATTACAAATGGCCTTAAACTCATGATCTATTAATTCACTCAATTACTTTAATGCATTCACTCAAATTATGTTGTTCTTTAATTATCCAATAATCTACCAAATTATGGTTATTTGGTTTATTTATAGCCGGTTCAATTGGTAGCCCGGTAGACCTTCCGCTTTCAGAAGACCTCTTCTAAAATGTTCGATTGGCGGTATTCCGTTTTCAGAACCTCTGCCGCCTATTCCACTCGATATTTGGAAGAGCCGGCAGAGAAGACAAATCAAAATGGCGGAAGCAGGCGAAGAAACAAGTTTTGTGTCCTTTCACTTTCAAATACGCGTGTACGTTGCTGTTTGTTGTTGTTTGGTTGCATCAAATACTTATACGGCTGCATAAAACGGCTAATTTTATAACCGAGTTTTGTTCTCATCTAATACGAGTTCGTCCAAGAAAGGCAAAACTATCTCGCTGTTGACAGCCATATTGAAAATTTCATTTTTTGGTTAGAATTGTTCGATTGGGAAACTATTCCAACCTCTTCTACCGTCTCTATTCTCTTCCAAGAAGATCCTAATCGAACCGGCTATTAGTGAGTAAACGTGAAACAAACGGTAGTGACAAACAATTGCTTTTCCAAATGAATATGCATGTGTCTACTATTTGTATTAATTATTTTACATATGTTTTTGTGGATAAAGAGAACTATAAACTTGCTTTGTATTACCTTAAATCAGATACCTTATTGTTATTATCCAAGAATAGTCTGATGCCATGTCTGAACAACAGTGCACATTTTTGTTCAAATTGATCAGACACCAAAACGAATCATACCCTATTCATAATTACAAGATGAAATTGCTCAGTTAAAACTTAAACCCCTGGTCAGTAATTCACACTAATTTGCCTTATTGAACATTGTCAGTTCAATATTACACCATCTGAAGATTAAATTAGTGCTACAAAGTCACAGATTTTACCCATTTTATTTGATAAAATACTTTTGTGTGAGTCATACAAATAAGTCATGTATATCCACATCTAGAACGTTTTTTCAAATACATTGTCATAATTGACCCATCCCCTGGTCCGAATCGTCTCATTCGTGGTCCGAATTGTCCTGGTCCGAATTGACCATGGTCCGAATTGTCAATTATTCACGGGAGCTCCTCGGATGTTAAATTACATTTCATTGGCTGTCAGACTCTAATTTGGCGATCATGTGATCATCTCAGCCAATCAGTGATCGTCTTTTATATCGCGCCTAGCAAACTGTCAAAATGAAGTGAAAAGGAAATAATGATTGGAATCAATGATTAAGTGACCAAAATTAACTATTCAAGGTCAAGTATGGATTAAGGAAACATAGAGTCCAATTCAAATGAACATGCGTCTTGTGAGAATCGTTAGCAAAGGCAAGTAGAGTCTTTCATTATGAATTTCACTTGGTTTCGGTTTGACGAAGTCGAAGAAAACGACAGCTACATAACTAGGAGAGACTGAACCAAAGGTCCCGGCGGAGATCGAACCCCGGACCTTTACCACTGTAATCCGACACTATCCACGTTGATAAAGGGTTTACCCAACAGCGAGGATGTTGGTTTTGGTAGTGCCTACATCCACAGTCCACTACATTTCTCCCCCATTAATTTTCAGAGCTGACCACAGCTCTCTAGAAGGCCACTCCATTCTCCTACATGAGCCTGTCAAACATTGCTGACACCATTTAAGTAAAATAGGAGAGAAAGAACAGAAGTTCCCGGCGGGGATCGAACCCCGGACCTTAACCACTGTAGTCCGACACAACACTACGTCGCAACCCAACTTCAAGGCTGTTGGTAGAGCCTACATCCACTACACTGTGTAAGTGTAATTTACCTTGATCAAACTAAGGAAATATCAGAGAGTGGATGTGGCTAATGCAGGGAAGACGCACTTTAACTGTGAATTGTGTTTTAAGCAAACCAAACAACCGGTGATCATGTACTTAAATAGAACGGATAAGCAACAGCTTTGTCCACTGCATATATCTCAAGTAAAATCCCCCGAATAACTACAACGACGAATTTAGAGAGCCTAAAGGTTTTAAATTAGGACTGGTTGCGTGTTGTAAAGGGAATGTTTGAAGTCCTTGTGTGTTTTAAATTGATCAATATTTGTTATTAGTTCCTTTTTCAACAGATAAGCCTCCTTTAGAGCTTTCAGAGGTATGGTATATAGTTATTGATAGGCGCTTGGGAGTGTACCCTTTAGTGTCACATGAACAATATGCTTGAAAGGCCCGTTTATCTGCAGCAAAATTTCACTGAAAGCGCCTCTACAACAGGTGCTATCATTTGGCGGATATTTCGCCGTTAAGCCTAGTTGTTTGTCCATTCTATGTAAGTCAATGCGGTGATGAAACAGCATATTTATACATGGTGTACACTTACGAGACATGCAAAATGCATGGATCACAAAGAATATCTAAAATTTGCACCCAAAACAAGATTTATTGTGTCCCAATTTTTTCCCATCATTTTTACCTTGGAGGGGACACATTTGTCCCCATTGATTCAAATTCTAAAATGAATCCTGCACTTTAGAATTGTTGAAAGGATTAACACGATATATTTCTATCTTAAACTTAAATGTTGCGCTGAAAGTGAAGTCAAAATTCATAAAAAGTTGACTTGACCGGAAAAGCCTTATGCACTCTGTGCAGCTGCCTTACCTATAATTACAGATACACATGTACTATTAACCTTCAACCCGGTTACTCTACAAAATCTGCAGGCAGACACAGTGTTTCATTTACATTTCAAAGCTATGAGTCCTTTTCCACTGAACTCATAATGTCAATGAGTCCCACTATATAAAAATGAAAGATTTAAGAATTTAATGAGTCCATAGTCTATTAAACATCCTATAGCCACTGTATGTTGCCAATTCTATGAGGATAGGACTCGGGAATCGACCAAAAATAAATCACTGGCAGACATCGCATGGAGTTGCAAGGTGACTTTATATCACCAAAGCCCCATGTCAGATTTGTGACCCAACTGGTAAAAGTTGAAAAAATCATGAGAGGAGTGTCAATGTAAAAATAACACTTGCCTTACTAATTCATTATTTTAACATCCAAATCGTGTTTTCCTTTTGAATTTAATCCTTCACCACAGACCTACATGTACATAGACAGGATAAGAAACATCGCTTATCAGCGAAATATCCGCTGAATCGCACAAAATGTATTGCTCCGGATCATTTGGGTGCTTGAAATGATTTAAACTGTAAATAAAAGGGCATTTCAAGCTTCCTGATAAGGTGATGCTAGCTGGCTTGAAAGGGCTTATCGCTAATGGCTAGAAAATTACTTGTTAGAGATATTCAATGAATGCTCGCTCTGAGACCATAAACAAACTAAGCTGTCAACTTACAAATTTGAATTCATCTTGTAACGTAAAAAGTAAAATTTTATGATTCACGCGTCAAATAGACTATGTAACAACTTTTCAACCTTTGATCATTTATTCACACACACAATAATCCAGTTGTAACGGTTCTGCTTCCGGCGAAAGTAATACGTAAGGTAAACGTATATGGTATATGCAAATTAGCATTACCAGTTCCTCGTTAGGAGGATCAGGGCTATGTATATAGACACCGTCGACCCATTCAGGATTGAGCATGCTCTTTTCGCTGAATGGATTCTGCGTCTTTGCCCGGTACACGTTACATTTGGTGGCAGCGGTGGTATGATCTACGTTATAGAATGCGCTGCGTATTCAGCGAAGTTAAGAGAGATTTATACATGTGTTTATAGTAATAATAATAATCAGAAATAGCTCATTGAATTCTCTTTTAGATATTACATGTTTTCAATATTCGGGCACTGAACGACTTCATGATCGAAGCGTATGATCTATCCGAAATTCTCGATTCCTGTTTCTTGATTCACAAAAGCTGGTTTTTCATATTCAACGTTCTTTTTAATTTTTAAAGTTCCTTCAAAACTTCCCCATGGTATGACGGGATAATCTCTCCCGTATATCAACTTCTGGACCCCGAGGTCAAACGTGATACCAACGTTACCACATAAGGATGCTTGAAAGGCAAGACATGTATTGATACTATAGTTCCAGCAGTATGCCACTACTGTTTTTATGTATGGCAAAACGTGAATATTACCAATCTAATAATTGCATCAAATAAATTCCCCGAATTCTATGCAATCTCTGGTTGTTTTAAACTGCCCCTATACAAAATAAGAAGGACTGTGATGTGCTGTTGACCACAACGGCCTATATTTGCAAAGTGACAGTTAGTTTATAGCAGGGGAAATAAATATGATATAGTCGTGTCATGCAATTTTATGGACGAAAACAAAATTTACGAAATCACACTTTTGATAAAAACCTAGAAAATCACAGCACCTTTTTTATGCAATTTGAAATTGATTGCGACTTAATGAAAGTGATAAATCATTTGTTACGCAAAACGTACATTCAGCCATCGTGATTAATAGCTTTATTGTGAATTTCGAAAGGCACGGTTCTATCATAAGAAAATCTGAGGGCTATTTGCATACGTCTAAGTTTGAATTGCTATTCAACTACACTGTAATGACTGATACTAACATGTGGGATCCAGATCCGATTGTGTATAA
>JAULCE010749072.1:0-14631 GCA_032359355.1 Macoma nasuta | reverse complement strand
ACACACACGTACACACGAGTCCAAACACACGCTACATAAAGAAGACACACATGGACAAAAACATACATAAATCTTGGATGAAGAACGGTCAGTGGCAAACATGCCGCTGGGGATTTAAACCGGTTTAAGGGCGCCCAAGTCAAGAAATATACAGAAACATAACAATATCGATACCTATGTCTCACTGATTTAACGTTTTAAAGAACACAGTTCCTAATTAGAAAATACTTTAGGGCGACGAGTATTCAGGGACTCACGCAGTGTCACCATTACCACAAACAACAACATGTACAGTAAAGTAACAGTTTTTTCATTGAAACACCATTCCGATATCACGAACTCTAGATCACACATTGATTTACAAAGATACATCTGTCCAGTTACGCTTTGTTTGTCTCAAACACAATGAAAGACAAAGACACATGTACAGTAAAATAGCAATGCCGTTACAAATGTCGAAACGAACAGTATAAGCCGAAGCAGTTCCAATTCAAGCAAAACCATGGCCACACTATTTGTCACTAGACCGTGTGTCATGATTTCTACACATTTAAACAGTATTTTACATGATCGGACATTATTAGTTTAAGGCGCCATCCGTACAGGGATGTAGTCGTTGTCACTATTATAACACACACCGATATAATTATGCATTAAACATCATCCTGTATTGAAACAACAATCCAAAAAGGTGCTTTTCATTTAATTTCATCGTGCTCGTTTCGAGCTCCTTTTTGTGCGGTTGTCGCATTCACGTTCTCCTTTAGGACATCCTTATGAATAAACCCAATCTTCTTATGGCCTGATGTGTGACATAAATTCGCATTTCCAGTCACATTGATAAAAAACGATACCATTCTACACGACATTCTGAGCATATGACTGTAGTTTAGTCCTATTTATCGGCTTTAGCCCGTCCGAAATGTAGTACTCGCCCTTTCAATTTCTCAAAAGACATGAATATGAATACGAACTTTCTGAGGGGGCCGATCTTGCAACACACAATCGATCACATGTGGCACATTTTTTTTCAACTTGCCATTTACACCCACTTCTTGTGATATACACTTTTAGGGTTCCATTTAATCATTTGAGATGAAACGTTAGCACTAATTAGGAACAGTTTTGAATCATTGTTGTGCTGGATTAGTTTGTTGGTGATTCTTTGCATCAGCATTTAGACTCGAAAGCCCAACCAAAATTCATTTATATCTAATCAATCGGCTAGATAGCCCATAGAATATTACGTTTAAACACATAGTTTGAACTTTTGTTATCTACAAGCTTGACACAATGTCATCTTAAGGACAACCCGATATGGCAATGAATGGATAAAACTTTGAAACTTGAAACTGAACATATTTCATGAGGGTAAATTGTCTACTAGCAACATATATTTTGGAGAGAGAAAATCATCGATTTTTATTACTTAAGTATACTCCAATGGTCAAACAGATTTGGTCTAAGATCAAGACCGACATTAGGTATGGTCTGGCCCGGCCTTCATTGTTTAAGCAAGTATACTAAATTTTCAACTAAAGAAGTACACCTTCATTTTGTCACCACTCTTTGCTTGCCAGTCAAATATGGAGTGACATTGCAGTTGTTAGACGTGTCAAAACATAGATCATTCGAGTATTCTTAATTAGTTTCATGAAATGAATTGAGAAAACATATATGACGCGAGCCTACTTTGAATGCCGGAAACGGAAGGAGTATGTCGGATATTTGTATTGTGCCCGTTCTGTCGTGCCCTTGATGGCTGCTCTACAGTTACTCTGACTTCTGGCAAATCAGTAAGTACATTTGATGATGTCTGTTTTTAAACTTTCTGATTTATATATATTTTACAACTGGATTTGCCATCTCTGATGTTGTGGTGATGATGGGATAAGAGTGAGGTTGGGCGCCCCTAAACCGGTTAAAACCCCCAGTGGCGTATTTGTCACTGACCGTTCCAAGGCGGTTCTCCTATCTTCACCCTAGATTTATGTCGTTTTTTTGTCCATGTGTGACTTCTATCTGTAGCGTATATTTGGGCTCGCGTGTATGTGTGTGTGTGCGCGTTTATGAATGTGCTGAGAAAGTACTTGTTTCTGTGCTGTTCGGGTGGATGCATGTTTTGTATGTGGTATGTCCTGCAAGACTACTTATCTACTTTCATAGTATAGTGATGGTAATGTATATATTTGATTTGATCTGACTACGATGGTTTATTCATAGTACGAGTGATACTATGCAATTCATATTTTTGTATCATAGTCAAAACAAATGAACTGGTTCTCATGTGCATGCTTGAACATTCTTATGACTAAATGCGGCTAATAATGAAGTAAGTTATATTTTATTTAGATTTTTATTTTTGAATTTAAAGCTTGACAGTGGAAATATTAGATAAAAAGTAACATAATCCGCTGCTACTTTGCACCGATAGAAAATGAGTTAACTGTCCGAACTTTGAATTTCATATCATTTTTTGCAATGCTAGGGGGTTATTTTTATAACATTGATGTATAGCTTTGGTAACAATTTAAGTGTATTTAGATATTTAGCCAATCCTGTCGGCATATTATACAATTATAACATTGTGTAGATATGTTTATTGAGGCATAACATTGTCCGGTATATAATTAATACAGTTGGCTATAGATTTTGAACAGACAGACGTTTGTATCAATCCCATCGTTACAATTGATTAAATATTGCTGAAATCATATATTTCAGTTGTTGGTATATACGCCTACAACCCAAATGAGAATCCGCGGTAACCCCATCCGAAACAAGGGTGACAAACGTGGGGCAAAGTGTATAGTTGGTGAAAAACTGCAGTCGATGCATCCATCGTAAAACACCGGAACGTCGTGCTACGTCACTAATGGAGTTGGTCTGTATCGACTACCAAATGAAAATTACTCGTTATAACAGACCACTTATCACGATACGCTCCGGCAGTACCGACAAGAAACCAAATAGCCCGTACCACTGCTCGTGCCTTATATGACAACTATTTTGTCAACTATGGTTTCCCAGCGAAACTACATAATGATAGAACTTTGTGTCGAAGGTCATAAAGCAGCTTTGTAGGATTGCTCGTGTACGCTAAATACGTACTGCTCCTTACAACCCAAGAGAAAATGGACAGTACAAGCGGTTCAACATAAACCTCTTGTATTTGATGGGTACACTTAACAATGAAAGGAAACGAGACTTATAATCTGCAGTTCCATCACTTTGGCATGCGTACAATGCAACCAGGAATGAAAACACTGGATACTCTCAATTTTATCTTTTTTATGGACGATACCCTAGCCTTTCAATCAACGCATGCCTCGGGTTGGCTCGCTTTTCTAATGCCAGCTAGTCTACATCAAAAAAACAATCAAGACTTGGAAAATAATCTGGGGCTGGCATATGACATGGCTAGGAAATCTGCCCTAAAAGGTGCCAAACGAGAAAAGGCTCAGTGCGACGAGTCGGCGTTGAGAGTGGGTGATAGGGTCCTCGTAAGCAGTGACACCTTACGCGGGACAGATATGTGGGAGGACAATATACACATGGTGGTGGCACAGCTAATTCCTGCCATTCCAGATTTTAACGTTAAGCCAGAAGACGGACATTTATTTACTCTGATATTTTTATCTGTGGTGATTGACGTGAGTCCTTGTATGACAAAAATGCAATTTTCGTTAGTGTATTGTTTTAACAAGGTTGATGTGTATATGTTCAGCCGCATTTGCTTTATAGCTTCATAATGTTGATTTTTCAAGTAAATGCAAGTTTATTGAAATCATTGAGATAACAGTGTTTGACTATTTGGTTGGTCTACACGTGATTGCTCTTATTTACTTTAAGTATGCTAAAAGTGTATGAATCTCAGCACTAGATCTCAGAAGGATATACATTCTAGTTAACATGATTAGATTATGTGTGAGCTTCTTCTATATGTTCAAGCGTTTATTATTTGTGATTATGTCATGTGAATATATTTTTGATTATGTTATTTGAATATATTGTGAGATTGTACATTGCAATGGATTTTGTTATAAATGTGTACGGAATAATCGGGTGTCATGTTATACCTCCAATATACCACCTATACTTTATATCTATTTCCTATGGCGAAATATAAGCAAAGTTATTTGGAATCTCATTAACCTTTGGTTCTAACTTACTGTATTTGACAACGTGTATTGTCAACAGTTACTTGTCGTGGTGTGATTATTTTCTTGTGCTAAGGTTGCAGTGGTGTGATTGTTTTCCTGTGCTAAGGTTGCAGTGGTGTGATTGTTTTCTGGTGCTAAGGTTGCTGTGATGTGATTGTTTTCTGGTGCAATGGTTGTAGTCGATGTCGAGCACGACATCTTTTCTGGAGAAGGCAAATTTGAAACAGGTTGTTAATTTCCTATTTGCTTTGGTGAACTGAAACCTGCATTTTTGAGAATACACTCGGCTATTTCCGGACGTTCACGACTAACTGCACCCTTTGATATGTAAATTGACCGATGTGATCGACCAATAGTCTGTCCGGTAGATTCAAAATCAGTTTGCTATAGATTTTGAAAAGAGACAGACGTTTGTGTCAATCACATCGTTACCATTATTTACATATTGCTGAAATTATATTTTTCAGGTACGTTGAATTTCATATCATTTTTCTACTATGCTAGGGGTTTATTTTTATAACATTTATGTAATGCTTTGGCTACAATTTACGTGTTTTAGATCGCCAATCCTGTCTTCATATTATACAATTATAACATTGTGTAGACATGTGTATTGGGTGGCTGTTTTGTGTTGTATGTGGTGTGTCCTGCAAGACCTTTCTATCTACTTGAAGCATAGCGTTGTCCGGTATATTTGTAAATACAGTTGGCTATAGATTTTGAACAGAGACAGACGTTTATATCAATCACATCGTTACAATTAATTCAATATTGCTGAAATAATATATTTCAGTTGTTGGTATATTCGCCTACAACCCAAATGAGAACCCACGGTAATCCCACCCGAAACACTGAGATCATGCTCAATCTCAAATCTTTCAACTTTGATGGATTTTTCCTTTTATGTCTTGACTACCACACTGAATTACTGTCTGACAGTCAAAACTTTAGTGCAGTTGCAGTACAATTTATTTCGATATATGAGAATTCTGTAAAAGGAAGATCCTTCAAAAGCAAGAAAGCCAACTCATATAGAGAAAATTTGCAGACTCGGTTTTATTGAGTCTGTTCATGTGTAGTAATTAAAGATGCGACACTACTCATGCCCCCTAGCACCGGCTTAAGCAATTTTCAATTTTCAAAACTAAAAGGGTTGACATTCATGATTTCGAAGGACCAGAAAGTATAACAACACTGAGTAAGAAATTCTATAAAAGGGAGATCCTTCAAAAGCACGAAAGTCAATTCATATAGAGAAAATTGCAGACTCGGTTTTATTGAGTCTGTTCATGAGTAGTAATTACAGTTGCAACACTACTCACGCCCCCTAGCATCGGCTTAAGCGGTATTCAATTTTCAAAACTAAAAGTGTTAAAATTCATGATCTCGAAGGACCAGAAGTATAACAACACTGAGAATGAAGTACGAAGTTGAATATTTGTGATTTGCATCTGGAGAAACTTGGTGAACCAACTAGACATGCGTTGTAAGACACTGCTGACACAATTCGGCATCCTTGTAAAAAAGCATTTTTGCATAATAAACGGATCATAATACTGCTTCTACCAGGCATATACATTACAACCAAGGCAGAAATCCTGCTACTCATTCGAATACAATTTTATCAGCTAAAGGGTAAACACTGGTGGAATTGTGCACATCAAAAACGAGAATGATAGACACTCAGAGTGTCAAAAAGCCGGACAAGTGACATTAATATATCATTTTATTGAATGTATATGTCAAGAATACATTGTCTTGGTATATTGCGTTATTAACTAGTACATTAATGATTTTTATATATTAAGGCATAAACTAAATTTGTATATATAATTTTCTTATTTTCCGCCAAAATTTGAACCAGTTTGATTGTAATGTCAGTGTAGAAATAGCATATTGGTATTTTAGCGGCTTGTACATTACATTTTTACGACTATTTAGCGTAATAATTTATGTACTTTCCACAGGTAGGTTAGCTTTAAGTTGTGGATCTTGTTAGGTGTATTTGACATAGCTTGCATTATCTATTTCCTACTTTGAATATCAATTAGATATTAAATTAAATTAAACTTGCAACAGAGATAACTCTTCATTACGGATAGGGCCTACAAACCCAGGCAACCAGTGCAAAACATTGATCATACCGCTCAATACTGTTTATAAAGATGTGTAAACAATCGTTCACATTAAATAAAGGTTATTTTCAGGTAGTCTTTGTCTATAATGATTGGTTTCTATTGTTAAACGTCAATGGTTAAAGTAAGCAATATGATCTGGTTATTTACAGCTTTTAAAATGTGTAAATATGCAAATGAATATTAGGTAAAGGTCTATTTACCCCAACAACTTTTCATAGTAGTGGAAGTGTTAATCGCTGTTAGAGCATGTGGTTGACTTACAGGGTTCGGTTGCTTTTTGAGGCCGGCCTTTTCTCTTTTTGGCACCTTGGTATTGTCTTCAAGCTCCACGGTCTGTTTTACGCCTGCAAATACATACAGCAGCACCATAGTTTCACTGGACCCGCTTACACTTATTCTTTACTTCATTAATATTTAAGGGAAGACTGAATCACCTTGCAATATTATTTTCACACGCTCAATTTCAACACCAGGGATTTTATGTTGTCGTGGCGTAGTGAAGTTCGATTTCCATGGAATAATGAAATATGGGAAACGTAAGTTTTGCCATTTTATTATATGTTTCTGTATGGGATAAATAGTAGAATTGTACATGGCTTGCGTCGTATGACTTTTATTCAAAACTCATTATAAATGTCGTACTTAACCTATACATTCTGTGAAGGGAAGATCCTTCAAAATCAAGAAAGCTAATTCATATAGAGAAAATTGCAGACTTGAGTCTGTTCATGAGTAGTAATTAGAGATGCAACACTACTCACGCTCCCTAGCACCGGCTTTAGCGGTATTCTATTTTCAACACTAAAGGTGTTGATATTCATGATCTCGAAGGACTAGGAAGTATAGCAACACTGAGAATAAAGTACGGGCGACGTTTTAAAGCCATCACACAACACTTAACACCTGCTGTTGTGAAACATATAAATTCTGTGAAATGGAAGATCCTGTAAAAGCAAGAAAGCCAATTCATATAGAGAAAATTGCAGACTCGGTTTTATTTAGTCTGTTTTATCAAGTGTGCAGAAAAGGCAATATATTTCCGTGGCAGACGTAGTAGACCAATGCCTATCAAAGCAAATAGTCTAACAGTGCAGACTCACTATACAAGTCGCCCGATTATCAAATAAAGTACATGTATACACTCGTCATCTCGAAGTTGCTTATTTCGAAATTCCAGTTTATTCGAGTGAATATGTCGGTCCCGAATATTCTCTTCTTCTTCTAAATTTATGCTATTAAGCATATCTCTAAATTATCTTTGTAGAATTCTCGAATCAAAATGTAGGTTCCGGTCGAATCTATTAAGGACGCTCTATTATGACAATAAAGGATAGGCCAACCGATGTTGTTCACACCTTTTTGTCGTATCGCTGGAAACAAGAGATGCATTATAACGTATATCTATCACACATACCGTTATCATTCTGTGAATAATGCATTGTAGCATTTATATCAAAATTGATTGATTATAACATTGTCAACATTATTATGCCAAGCAACGGTTAAAACTGCTACAATTCGTGTGTTTGAAACCAAAATGCATTAAATGTCACGTATCATAAGGCTCGTGGATGCGTCAATCGTGGTATGTTGTGTGTTGTGTGCTTGTCACCCGTCGCTTTTAGCCTATGCCGCTTGTTAGCTTGATGCTACAAGGGAGTCGACTGCGTTAGTCTCTCCTGCCGGTACATAGCCTCTCCACGATCAGACAAGCTAGGTAGTGCCTTCATGTGGAGACATATGTCAACTGTGCGCTTTACAGTCTCAGACTCAGCTATAAGAGTCTCAGAGGAGGTCTGATACTAGACATTAGACGTGAGAGGACTACCGGTATATGAACATACCATGTTGCCCATGATTAGACACCAGCTATGGTAAATCGTAATCAAGCTATGGATTAAATATTAATCCCAAAAGCGGAATGAGAAGAAGAGAGGTATGTGTCCCAGGCAGAAATTAGATCTTTGGGAAAGATACAGCCGAGACAATAGACGCAGGTCTGGGACTTAGTTTCCCAACTGTCGTGAAGATGAACGAGGGTGAACCTGTCACTGGGGTCAGTAATTTGGAAGGAGGCTATCAACATTCCAGGCAAGACAGATCTTCTATAAGAACGAAAACTAAGAAATACAACCCGGGCAGGGCAGGTTCCTCAATTTTGGCAGGCAACAATACGTTGAGTAAATAATAAGCAACCGAAGTCGGAGTAGTGCCAGCCTAGAAGGGCGAGTTAGAAAATCGGGCAGTACACGCATCCTCCAATGTATGCCCGTGCTTTTATCTTTGTACAGATGTGCAGTCGTCGAACTTGACATCTGCCAGACAGGACAGCACCGGGCCCGAACATCAATAAGGGCTAATGACTGCGGTTCTGATACTCATGTCGTGACTACGGGAGGTCAGAGTACTCGTAATCGAGATCAGCAATGGTCTATTCCCTATGCGCTATGCAAAAGGGGTGAAGGGTAAGCCACTTGAGCTGCAAAATTTCCTGACGGATCACAGTGTCGACAATTCGGGAGACACATATCACGCCTAAATGTCAAACAGTCTCTATACAAATATTTGAAGCAGCTTTTAAGACACTGAAGATGAAGAAATTGTCAGGAGCAGATGACAAAACCAATGAGATGGTGATAAACTTTGGGTATAAGTCGAAGCAAGAATAGCCCTGCTTTTAAATCTCAACTGACACATTTTGGAATGTTTACACCCTGTCTTGGGGGCTAATATCCAGTCAGCCTTCTAAACTGCATAAGGTCACTGCTGGGGCGCGGGTTGTAAACAGAAGGTTCATCTGGCATCTAGAGACTTCGTCCGTTCCCATAGCAACTTAAAGTGGGTATCGACAGCATCGCAGCCTAGAAGTTCAGCTTCAGTAATTCTTGAATTACAAAAACAATGCTTTCTTAAAGAAGAAGAATGTCATTGCATTGCTTTTTTATCTGTCTAAGTCATAAGTCTTGAAGGGTCTCTTACTAAAGCTGCTATGCGCTCTGTAGGCGGAAATATGTACATAAGACGGTGTCCTCAGTCGTCTGCAGAGGATAAGGTAGATGTCCTCAGGGTGGTGTCATTTCGCCGACATGTGTCCTGTATATCGTCGACCTGCTCGCGGCCTTGCCAGGACCTGTACTAATCACCCTGCAAACAGCCTACCTTGCTGTCTTGTGCTCAGAGCCGAGTACAGCCACGGCAACATAAGGGTACATGATGACATCACAAATGTGTGTGACTGGGTGTAAAGGGGGCACTCGGCATAAATGGGGCAAAACCGGTTGTCGACCCTAAAGTCACATTGTATCTTGGAGGTCAGCTTTTGAACCAAGAAGTGACACCGACATTCTTTGGTACCACACTTGACTCCCGCTTCACATAGAAACCTCATATAAGAGGAGTCTAGAGCAGAACATACAAAAAGCTATCTCTCTCGTGTTATTGGCGGGGACAAGTTGAAAGATGTTGTCTCGGGTCTACACTGGCTCCATAAGGCCAGTTGCAGAGTATACCTCCACTTCATGGATCATTGCCTCTAATATCAACATGAGTAGGCTAGACAAGGTCCAGAAGGTTGGACTCATAATCATCCTTGACGATATAAAGACCACTCAAGTCCGCGAAATAGAGACGTTAGCTGACAAAGAACCGCTTAGAGTCAGGGCGAGAGTATAAAACATTTGACAAGACGGAAGGGTCAAGATACTACTGTCCCACCACTAAGAACAAAGCTGCATAACTGGATGAATAATCGGCTGAAGAGTCTGCTCCTCAATCACGTCGTGAAGGATTTTCAGAGGGACTAGGACGAGGTTATGGGTTCGGATGTGGAATTGCGTGATCCGGTTGTATGGTTTCTGAGGAACTATGTCCGTCTCATAAGGCTGGATATACCGGGTCGGGAGGAGAAAGAAAATCAACCTCACCAACCAGACTCTGGTTTGCAGATAGTGCTGTTAGGAACCTATAGTGAAGTCTTCATCACCTTTCCCACTAGACCCTCGGTCTTTTTCTGATGGAGAAATGAGTCCGATTAGAGAACAGAACTCTATAATGTATATGTTATCAAGCAACTCGTCACCTGTCTGTTTCGGATAGGCCATCGAGGCCTCAATATTGTGTTTCTTACAGACACTGTCGGCATAACATGTCGTTTCAGCAGAGCATGCTGACGCGTCCTTCATCAAGTTCTGAAGGGTAGCTTTAGGACTCTGTGTTCGGAAATAAAGGGGTTTTTAACTCAGATCAAGACTACCTTTACATTTTAAATAGGCGGGAACGGGCAGTACATTTTCGCCTTAGAATATGACTCAGCAGCCTGCCAGTGTGGTGCAGAAGATCAGACTCTACCCTACCTCTTTCGGGACTAATAACAGCTATAGGAACTTTGAAGACTAAGGTCATCCAAATACACACGGAAATATGGGGAAAAGCTGAATAGCTACGAAATACGGTGCAGTTATTCATTGCGTCTGGACAACAGTTTTGAGACGACCATGAAATAATGGAACGCAGAAGAAGAAAATGAAGTATGAAATATAGCTTTTAATTGCCGAATTTCCTACCCAACTGAACTACATATCAACATGTTTAGCTAAACTCGTTCCAAAACAATTTGTCATGATTGTTTGACGTGTGAGTACAGACGATTATGTTAGACTCATATACGATAAATACGTTTCTGATTATGGTTAGTTTGCGTTTAGACGCTGGGAAAACAAACCATTGAATTCAGATTACCATGTTTTCGGACGCGAAATTCTAGACAGGTGACACTTTTTCATGATCCTATTTCAAAACTGCTTACACGGGAAAAATATGGCTAGGAGTGTCTTAAACACCGCATACCGTAAAAGCTCTTGTCAGATACTATTGGTCTTGGTTAAATAAAGACAATTAGTCTACATTTGCTCTTCACTATTTATATAAATATTAATATTGAAATCGGCCTTTATCCTGCTGTATATAACATCGATTGGGTGAACTTTTGTCTACTTAATTTCAGTTACATGTTTATTAAAGCATTGTGTTCGCAAATTAATTGTGAAACCATCTGTTGGTATAAATAGTTTTGATCTATATCATACGCCTGGTGTTTCTGCATTCTATTCAAATCTAATATGTTACC
Organism: Macoma nasuta; assembly: GCA_032359355.1. NCBI lineage: Eukaryota > Metazoa > Mollusca > Bivalvia > Cardiida > Tellinidae > Macoma > Macoma nasuta. Next base: position 3,205 of record JAULCE010749072.1, on the reverse strand, counting down.
CTATTTCGCGAGTTTAAAAAACATTGCCGACAACTTGGTTTTTTATCAGATGCCGTGTATGTCGGCATCTGAGTCGGATCCAAAAGATTTGTCGTTCGTACACATGATTCTCCAAAGTTTGAACGAATGGGCAGAAATTTTTACAAAATGGATCAAACGGATATCTAAGGATATCGCAAATTTAGCAGTGGGTAATAAATTAAACTGTTTTTGCAATTGCGCCGATTTCAAACCCTCTGACATTTTATAAAAGTATAGACATCGAACAACCGCCATGTCTCCGAAGTGATGTCTTATCAGAATCTACACTGTTTGTCACTTTCCAGAGCCAATAAAAGTTATTTACTCACTCACAACAAGCATGTATTGCCATGTTTAGACACATTATTTTCGACATAGCACTTGACACAGGTCTATCCTGCTTGAAACGTTAAATGAAAGTACTCTATTGCAGAGATCATTATATAGAATAATAATGATCTATTACTATTCATTATGTCCAATGTTTTAACTTTTATCAGTAGTTGTGTCAGAGTCAACACATTTTGCTATGTCATAAGTCCATCTTTCTTCACATGTCACGTGTCAAACATGCAGACAGCCAACGAGGTATGTTTACCTGAGTTCGCTGTTCGGTTTACATATCCATTTAAAACTTAGTCGTTCAATCAATAAGAATGTCTTGCAACGATTTGTTTCACAGGTAGAACACGTTATAAAAACCTCCAATTAAATGAGATGTTTAACTATATGTGACGCGTTCTGTGAAACCGCGCTTTGTAGCGATGCAAACAGTATATATTTAATCATTTTAAGACGCATTTTGGTCAACATTACAAGTGATGGGAACATTTTTATTTTTTCTATATGATTAAAGGATTTTGGATGTATTCCTACTAGGATTATGAAAGCACATATTCGGTATAAAATTGAGGAGTCATTTCGGATTTGTTAGAGATAATTTTGACATAGCGCAAAAGATTCTAATCCATACTATGTGTTAATGTTCTGGTTTTGTTAATAAAATGTACACTAGTGAATTGAGTGTGAAATGAAAATTTCCGAAATAGGTTTTAATTCAGAAAAAACTATTCATTTTGCACTGATAATTGATGATTTCTTGCTGATTTTATCAATTTACGTTATGTAGCAGTTAAATTCGCGGAGGTTGATATTTGTAAAACATTTTTTTCATATATAAGAAAGACGATACTTTAAATTAAATATTTTGCATTTTTTCTTAAATATCTGATACATATCATATTATTATCGATAACGTCGGGAAAGCGTGGCAAACGTTTTTTCCCCACTTTTTTCAGACAACCTACTATCATCTGTTGTTTGTGAGTCCATCTTCTCCTGCTCAACAAGCATCAACTTCTTACGGATGCAATATAGTTCGTGCTCCAGAGCTTTTTTCTCTTTGTTCACCGCGGTATTTTCTGAATCCATCTATAAAACAAACACACTCTATTTTAATCACTCCAATTCATTAGACACAACGACAATTTATTGTTACTGTCATAGAAAATAGACAAGCAGATTATACCATGTAATTAATAGTTCAAAATGATAAAAGGGGTATGAATATATTTATTTACTACTAGCTACTAAATGTAGTTATTGAAAGTGTTACCCCTATGCCAGCTTCACCAAATATCTTTTTTATGCTTTTTTAGAAACATTACACTAAAATAATAGATAGAATATTAGATATCGAGCAGGAAAAAGCTGCGACTTTTGAATGGTTTGAATCATCGAGAAAAATGTAGGATTTGCTCATGATGCGCATTTGACACATTTCCTGCAGTATATTAATAGGCATTTGCTATAGATGAGTCAATTCAAACGTTTGTGGTCATGGATTAATCTCGGTTCACTAATGTAAACTTAACCTTTTGATCGGAAATATCCGGAGAAATGGTCGGCCTGTCATCTATAGACCTACTGTACGATGTTAAACAGATCCAAATCTAATGGTAGCATTGTCTTCTTTTAAAAAATGAATACAACAATTAATCGTATCCATTAATTATTTCCTTAAATAGGGATACTAATATAGAGGTACATTGTGCCACTTTGGCAAATTGCAAATGCAAAACTGTTGATATTTCTATTTCATATTGATCTAGGACTTTATTCCCACTTTTAAAAATCCTTTATTGACTGCTTTGAAATGGCGACCAACGGGATCATAAAGGACAAACTGTTTAAGTTGAAAAAAAGAATAACCCACTAATATATATGTATACATTCTCTTTTACAGATGACAGACGTAATAGAAGGCCATTACAACAACCAGGTAGATCACGTGACTATCATCGACTGCAGATACCCGTACGAATACGAGGGAGGACACATTAAGGTAAATATACAATACAATAACTGTATGACCTGATAAATGATTACGTTTTTGTGGTTTTAGTGCATGATTATTAGTACGACTGTGTAGATACAACCATCAATGAATCCCAAACGAGCCGTGAAAAAAATCTATCGCAAAAGACTAGCAGTACGCATGATTTATTTAAGAAATAAACACCTTCTCAATGCAGTTCATCGAGAAATGAACTGCAACGAGTCGCGTGCAAAGTACGTAAGCCCCGAAGGAGTTTACATTAACTTTGCACGCGACCTGTTGCAGCTCATATCCCGATACTGCAGCGAGAAGGCGTTTATTCCTTATATTTATATTATCATTTATATTATTTCTACTCACATCAAAATGATAATAGTCGATTTATTGGATTATATTCTAATATTCCCATTGTATCTTATTAACACGACATTCGCGTCCATAATTCGGAGGAGCGAATGTGGAGCGTGAGCGTAGGCCAAAACCGGTCCAAACCACTTTCAAAATGTCATTGGGAAATGAATATCGAAAGTTCCAAAATATCTATATAGGGACGGTACATAGGGAATGTAAATATTGATCATTATTGCTATATGGATTTTGCTGTAATACTTAAACACGTGTTTATTTTTATTTCAGGGAGCCATCAATTTGTACACCAAAGATTCAATACAAGACTTTCTCAATAGCACACACGTGACCCCCAGTAAAACGCACGTGCTGATATTCCATTGCGAATTTTCGTCAGAACGAGGCCCAAAAATGTAAGTGAAAAATTTGGATGACTCTCATTTTCGTGTTTAACCCTTATCACGCCGATCACTACCATAGTGATATCGTCAACCAGCT
>JAULCE010748961.1:0-14643 GCA_032359355.1 Macoma nasuta | reverse complement strand
ACTGCATTATTTGACATGGCGCATTAAGGCGATTGCGGCGGTGAAAGGGTTAAAGCTCGGAACCTGGAGAGACACCGAGGTTTTCGGCGGCTAATCTGTATTCATTCAGTGTACAAATCGCTATGCACATGACTCGCAGGTTTTCAAACACGGGGTTATTGAAATATGTATGAAGGAGCTGCCGTTGGGAATATTGTCGTCTGTTTAATATCTTGTATGTATCAAGTTGTGCTTGGCTGGTTGATGTTTTCAAAAGTAATTCAATAAATTGATGATATTCGGCTAAATACAGACGGGGAGCCCTCTTAGCATGTGACTCATTTCATACACAGACAGGAACATAGAATGAACAAAAATCCTCTTAACAAAAATTACCATCAACTCATAGCTCACCAGACTATATCCGGGTTGACAATGGAGGTATTCCCCCTTTTAGTAGCATACGTGCGAGGCCGATTTTTATATGTTAATTGACATATGATATTTTATTTACTACCGTGATCGTGCGGCATTTCGTCCCAGGGATGGTCCTATGAGAGATTAAAACGATCGATGCATCCGGAAGAAGGGGTTTACCCTTAACCGGGGACTTACCCTTTACCGCTGCTACATTGTCGTCTACTAACATCATCGTCTGCCCTTATTATTAAGAACAATTTCCGATTTACTAAACAGTTGGTACGACTACTGTGTGGGGTTCAGACAGCTTGGATCTGAATCCGGACCTAAGTTGTTTACAATATGCTACTGTCTCAGATAGCGTAATAAGGATGATAAATTATGTATAGTAGTTTTATTTCATATATTGGTCTGCCATGTAATATTTTTAACCCAAGTTGAATCGAAAGAAATCAGTAATAAGTATTTATGCTCTTTTTCTAAAACAGTTTCAAAACTCAAAAGTGTTTTCGTATTAACCCGTTTACTGCCTTACCCCGAGTGTAGTAACATATGCAAACAGCGTCTCATTTAGATCCAAGCTGTTTGACACTAGGCCAAAGGTTTTACCAAAGGTCGAGGGTGTGTGTTATGGCTTAAACGGAAGTAGACAAAATAGTTGCGCATATGCACAGCCTGTCTGGCAGTGGAAAGGGTTATGTTTTCTAGTGTTTGTATAAAGAAACATGTTTAAAAACAACTTTTGTTTATACAATACGAGCGATCAACTCTCATTTTCGATTATGTGAATGTGGTTTATTTATTCTTGAGCCCCCTTATTGGTTGTTACATGCTACATTTATCACCTTTTTTCCACAGGACATATGCAACAGAGGCGACAATCGCGTAATTATGGAGTAAAGTGTGTAATATATATTGAATGTTCTGTCTTACAATGGCAGACAAATACACATAAAATATATAACAGAAAGTCATTGTTTTCAGTTGAAAGTTTGAGATTGAGCATAATCTCAGCTCGAGAAAAAAACACAACCTTGCTGTATGTTGAATCTGCCGGCTCAGGCTCATCTAGATAAATGTAGTTTTCAAAAGCCATCAAATACGCAATCGTAATTCGCTGACAAATGGAAGTTTTTTTGCATATAAATCAATTTTACAGCGACTCCTTATTTCAGGAGGAGGGGAAAGTAATTGTATTCTGGAGTTCAAATACCATTCACTGTAAAAGAGTTCCTACGTATTGCGAATAATTACCAGTGCTTTAAATGACAGTTTTATTATATAGCGTGTTCGTGCTTACAACTGTTCTGGAAATGATTTCTGGAAAGGAAAGGAATAGCTTACCCCCGAGGACTATGAAAGCAATTGAGCTCACACATTTGCTACTTGTGGCGTACACCATAGGGATAAACCCTTGTCCTGCCGCTAAAATTGTCGTCTGCTATAATTGTTGTCTGCTTCAATTTTAAATGTTGTTGTATTTACTTAAAAATCGGTGAAACTATTGTCTGAGTGTCAAACAGATTGGATCCCGATCAGACGCCGAGCTGTTTGAAAAAAATACCGCAGTCGTGAATGGCGGGCTAAGGGTTATACAAATGCCGATCCAAACTGTTTTACGCAAAGACGCAGAAATAAGCAAACTGCATAAATCACTCAGACAGTAATTTCAGCAATCGACATTTAGTTTCAGCATGAAGAGGTTTATATTAAGCCGATAACACAATGCATTAAATATAAAATCAATGGTCGGTATTAAGTCTTGGATTTTTGTCAATGTGTTTAAAAACTACTTAAAAACGTGGGGGATTTTTTGCCGAATTTCAGATCGCTTGGATCCGGAGACAGAGTTACTAGCCGTCTGATCTTGATTAAAGCGGTTTTTAACAACATTCTGTTTGTGGTCGCGCTCAGCAGTATAAGGGTGAATAACCAAGTTAAGACTTTTAGAACCTTTACCTTTTCCTTAATATATTTGGCAATGAATATCAGCGAATTTGCTTGTTCTGGGTATTTTGTACAAAACGGTGACTAAAATGATTTAGGAATTCTGCGCATTCACTTCTCCAATATGCAAGCTCTTGATACTGTTAAAATGCACTGTGTATCTGTGATACATTACAATCATTTTCAAAATGTAAGTTTATCAGATCAATAGGGTCTTTGGAGTTTATATGTATGCATGTAAATGTATTGCATGATGTACTAAAGCCATGCACTAAAACTATCAACTTCAAGCCACATGTCTACAGTGCTTTTCAGCACTTTGATTATCAAACGTCGCCGACAACAAATTTAAGATGTTTTTGAAGGTCACGCACAATCGAACATATTCATTTATAAATAATAAAATAACTCATATATCTATGTAAAAAGTTTGTCAAAAAGCAGATATAAAACCTATTCATTTAATAATTTACAACTTGAATAAAGTAAAACACACTCACATATTTGAAACATTAAAATATCATTTTCAGTATGCTAACGTAGAATTTGGACGGATGATTTTACTGGACAGTCGATTCACGAAAGCCAACAGTATAACATTATCATATTTACGTTCTTGCGATGCGAAAAATACTATGACGTTGCGCCAATCCAGTAAACACATCTTGTTTTAATACACTTGAATCTTCGATTACCCAAAGTTTGCATATATTGCAATGCTGAAAATAAGTTATTCGTACAGAAATACAATGACATTATTTGATGATACACACCGTCACTGTATTAAGACTGACTTTGGTTTCAGCATATGAGCGCATTGCTGTTGGAATAAATGCAACCACCCTGCGCAGGAAGGTCATTGTCCCAATCACGGCAAATACCTGTACAAAAATACAAAATAATGTTAATAGTTTATCTAAATACATAGCGCTTACATATTCAGTTAGTTACGTGATTGCTTTTCAACAAACAAATATTCGACTTGCATGTTCATGGCTCCTAACCAGTTTAGGCTCGATCCTCGACAAAGGTGAACCAGTTTCATTTTAGGAATGCAGTTCGCTGGATTGCGTGCATTGGTAAAACCGAAATAAGCAAAGAAAAACACAAGCAAAATGTGGCCAACTTACTGTAGGTGCGGTTAGTTCATTCCCTGCGGCTTTATACACGGTTATGGTAACAACAGAAGCTATTGTAGGTGTTACTGGAATGATGGACTGTGTTATTGCACTGACGATGCCTGAGTAAAACAAATATCTCTGCTCTTCTTTGCGCACCGCTGTATTTAAATGAAACAAAGGTTGCTACATATAATAATTCTAAATCAATAGCGACTCTCCAGGTCGGTCGATATTGCAAATAAACCGTAAATATTCTAATATATTAATCGCTCTTGGCGTACTAAACTCGAACAGGCTCTTACATCGGTGGAGTTTGAATCATTCTACTAGCGCAACTAAGGTTTTTGTCAATTCTACAGATACTGACAACTTATCTTACATTGCAGACGCCAATCATTCTTTGTAGGATACTTCCAACTTGATCTATATAAAGTTCTCTCAATTGGACCATTTGTTCAAAAAGAGCACTTGAACTAGGTTCTTAAATTTAAACGTTGAATAACTTAATGCGTGTAAAACATACCAAAGACAGGAGACCAACATCCATTACTTTATGCTCAACATGCATTCTTGTATCATATTACCTTCAATTTCATCCTTAAACGGCTTCTCCCATCCATACATTTTTATGGACTTCATGCTATTAAGAACTTCTGCCATATATCTCATCTACAAATTACACAACGAAAGAGTTACCAAACAGCACTTACGAACACGGAAATATACAATCATCCAACAAAGACCTATGTAAATAAGCCAGATTATTGTGTAACTCCGAGCATCCATTTATGAGAAATCGGAAAACTGTAAAACAATCAAGGAGTTGCTGAAATAGCACTCTGATAACGGATATTACTATGTATCATAATGGTGTGACTTCTAACGAGAAAAATATCTAATTAATTTGTAAACAACGTAAACCAAAGTTTTGAAAATAATTTTACTTTAGTTACTACATTCTGTTGTACATCGATATAAATATGTCCCCAAATATTAAAGGGAGTAAGTGCTACGGTGAGTTATTATTCGGAATGGACAACTTGCAGCATTAAGATCAAACTTTATGCCAGCGCGCCTCAAACTATTGTCAGGGCAGCCGAAATATCATTTGTATCAATAAGGGTAGTTATAATGACGACTTGACATAGATCAAAGAGTGCAGACACAGATCAGACAAATTGTCAAAGATGCAAGAGCTAGGGTGCTCTTGACGGTTTGCTATGATTCTAATCTCCATATTGTCGTATAAAAACGCAGCGTATGAGTATGTTGACATCCTTAAAATGCTAACCACCATCACACAAATAGCAGTATGTTGTCAGCATAAAAGAAACATGCACTAAATGTTATAAGTGACTGAAATTTATCAATATAAGTTGGCTTTTGTCGAAATAAAAGCATTATAGACTAAACGCAACACTAAAGGCATTTCCGAAGCTGGATCTTATTATGATTCATGCTTAGATAAGAGATTTATCCCAAAATATTTTAGCTCTGATCTAACTCTGCAGAACTAAGGCAGTGGCTGGTCTGGGTGAACATGCATTAACACGAGAACCCTTCTCATGTGCAACAATTCAAATACAAAAGTTTTCTTACCCGTTTATCAGTATATTTTACACAACGCCTTCGCAAGGTTTGTAGTAGTTTGGAAAGAGATACCTGAAAAATATGTTACGGTATAACTGAAGGCTTATTATTGTACAATATATTTCGATTTTTAAAAATACAATGCATTTGTAGATTATCAAAATGGGTTTAATCAGTGCATACTATTGATACTGTTTTGAGTTATACAATAGCGCAATTAGTTTTGTGGAGTATGTTTTCTTTCTAAAAAGGCCTCAACTGATATTTAAAGACCTTTTTTGCAATTATGTATAATTCGTCAGCTTGCCACGGCGCCGAGCTGGTACTTTTATGAAAGCGATTTATATTTCTATGGAAGGCCTTTAAACTGATTTTATTAGATCTCCCATGTTTTGAGCTCTGTCAAAGAGCAAAATATTTGAATAAAATGGCCTTGTCCTATGGCCCCGTTTCTCATTTGCTTTCCTGTCAGATTGACAAACGGATGGTTTTGGTAGATACTAGCAGAAAAACTAAATTGCCGCGGAATTTCGGAACGGACTATCAAACATTTTATTTCGGCTCAGTTTTGTATCGAAGGAACAGTCATCAGGAGAGAGAACTGAATAAGTATAAATTAATTATTAGAAGGGATCTTATTCTTATATGATATGATCATATAGGATTGTCTACGAGTGCAAAGTTTTTAACAGTTGGAACACACACGTTTCAGATGATTTGGACTTACTACAATTGGTATCCCATTCGCTGTAATCAGACGGGGACGAATTGGTCACAGTCAGCATTGTTTGTTTTTGAAGAACTCAATGACATAATCCCTCTGTTTCGTTATTTCTTCCCTTTCATAATGTTTGACACATCAAAGGTACTAGCAGATCCTTGCAGGAAACAAAACTATGCGGACAATGTTTGGAATGTTACTACGAGTAGTAGAGTAGTTTTAATTCGGTTACGCTTAGCGTGAACCGAAACGCGAAACGAAATGAGATTTGAAAATAAGAAATATTGAAAATAATCACCAAATCGTCACCCGAAACGATTACAGTGGATGGAACACTGATGCGATGCTATGGCTATACGTTTAGTACTGTTTCGATGCTTGCTTAGACCAAACCAAACGGCGGTCGGGCGAAACCGTAAGAACCGTGTGTGTTCCTACTGCTGCAAACCTAGTCCGCGTGGCATACGATCTGATCATATTCAATACATTGGTTTATATGTCTCATCCAAACTACTTCTGAACGATAGAAAAAATAAAATAGACGTTGTATTGATTGAGTTTCTTTTTACACACAAATCAGAGCCAATTACAAGTCTCTTGGTCCGCATCATTTCGTTTCTTGGCAGCAGTCTCCACTTGATTCTTTCGGGTGTCAACCAATTAGAAAATGGAAGGAGAATTAGGACAGCGGGACTAGGCAAAGAACCTCTGTCAGACTGGCCATAATCGGACGAGCAGATACGGAACAGAATGCACTAGTACGATGTTGAGGTATACGTTTTTGGATAAATCGCGGTCGGATAGAGAAACGGAGCAGTGGGACAAGGCCATGCAGGGCTCTGAAACAGAAAAAGAAAAATGAATCATAGGAGTAGGCTATTACGTTGCTTTGATAGCATGATACTCATTGCACGACAACCGACTAACTATAAGTAAATTAAGACCTCAGTAGCCGACCTGTTCTTTTTTGTCGCTGGTGGGCAACTGGGAAGCACAAACTCACGTAAAATGGAAGAAACTTGGCGACTGTGCGAAGCACCCGGAAGGTAACTATGCGAATGCAGAGGGTATATTTGTGTCAACGGTTGGATCATCAAATTTGATGGATACTTAACATTTTTACACATGATTTTTGTCTTTGTATTATATGTTCACGTCATAAGTTTAAAATTTTCACTCGTTTACCTGAAACAGATAGCCCAAAACAAACATAGCTAGAGCGACAAAACTCCAGTAACTAATCAGCCAGTAGCAATAAACAGTGCCGATTATTAAGTATATTGGCACGGACAGCAACCACGGAGAAGTCTGGCAGGCATAGTAAACACGATTCGAGTCCAGGCTGAATATGTTCAAAATCTACAAATATTGAAAAACAAATAATATGTCTTACATTGTTGAGAGATCAATGTATTAATCTCACATTATAATAATATGTATCATATACACATACACATAAACTATAATCCCTATACAAAGAAGTACTATTCTTTTTGTATGTTATTGAAACATATTTCTGTTCTCAATTCTTCGTTTCAGACCAGTATCCATAAGATAAACATGGTTTTGACAACAGCTCAGAAGAGAGCAAATCGTAATTTGAGCACCCGATAAGTACGAGGACTGTTCAAATTGGAATGCAATTTGGGTTAATCCGGTCCTATATCAAGAACCGATGTATTATTGGTATGGCGGGGGGGGGAGAACACATTTGAAGAAATATGTCCTGTTTATGGACCCAATGAGATGTCCTATGCATCAGTTACTCGATGGTGTAAGAAATCTAAAGATGGTTCAATTTCCTTGGAAGATGCTTCGCAAGGCCACCGTAAAAGTCAATGAAATTGTATCAAATGATGTAAGCTTCACGGTCAGGCAAATAGCACAAAAAGTGAAGATCTCAACAGGATCTGTTTATACTGTTCTAAAGCATAGTCTCCAAATAAGGAAAATTAGTGAAAGGAGGATACCCCGTCTGTTGACAGAGGACCAGAAACGTTCTCGTGTAAGGACTGCCAAGAAATTGCTCAAACTGTAGCCAAAGTACAACAGACGATCTTTTGCTAATGTCGTCACTGGCGATGAGACGTTGGTTCATTTCTATGCGACAAAGCGAAAAATAGAAAACGAGACCCAAAAGGCCATGCATTTCAAAGTGTACCATGAGTGTACGAAAGGTTATGTATGCCATTTTCTTTACAAACTACGGTTCTGTTATGCAAATTGATACTCCAAAGGGACAACTCATGATTTACAAAGTCTAAGTACTTCGAAGGTTGAAGAAACACTTCAATAAACGAAGACGAGCAATAGGTTTGCGGGGTGTCTGGCTGTTACACGACAATGCCTCTTGCCACAAGGCCGCTATTGTACGCAATGTTCTGAAGCAGGAAAATGTTGTTGAGCTTCCCAACCCTCCGTATTAGCTAGCCCTTGCCCCTTGTGACTTTTCTTTTTTCCTAAAGTCTTAAAAAGTACCTTGCTGGAAGAAAATATCGGACCCGTAGAGATCTCGGTTCAGCTATAATCTAGTGCCTCTAAGGTGTACCCAGAAAGTATTACCAGAATTAATTTAAGAATTAGATCAGAAGACTGAAATTGTGTATATCACATGCTGGTGAAAACTTTGAAGGTTGCAATAATCATGTTGACGTTCTTAGTTTCTGCTTTTCTACAACATGTCTAATTGCATTCCAGTTTGACCAGTCCTCTTAAGTATTGTATGGATTTCACAACTTATTCAAAGAATAAACCAAACTACAACAGGGCGGCTTAAGCGGCCCAAATGTAGGAAGGTTTATTCAAATCACAAGTGAAACTATGCAATATATTCTGTACCATGGCCTGAACCAATAAATTTGAACAAATCGCGTGCTCGAGTATTCTAATCAATGCGTCGTTGATCACATGTCTAGGTTGCTGCACAAACTTCTAAAAATAGCTTAAAATACGTCGCGTCATATCGTGCAGACAAGATTAGTCCAATCAAAAATGCCGTGCAAAAACAGAAACCCACAAGGGCATCTCATACCCGCACACTTTTCAGACAGATATGTCATATCTCCCCATCATTATGCCAGCACCGCTCCCTTAGATACCGAAACAAGAGTGTGTGTATCTGATCTAGACTATACAATTTCCTATAGTCAAACGTCAGGGCCATGGTACAAGAAGTAAATATTTAATGTCATACGGTGTTGAAATGTACTGTACTAATTTAGAACTCTGTTATCTGTAGCAGATACTGAGCACAAACGGATACCACAATCAGTAAGTAAGCATACGTGTTTATGAGCGCAAGTTTATGACCTTTTAATCTTTTAAACATTTTTCCAATTTTCATACATTGCAAAACGTGTACATAAAAATAAGTACCAGTTTTCAAAATATATATTTCGATCACTTTATATTTCAGTTGGTGTTACAGAAGATAGAACAATAAGCAGCTAATAGATAAAAGGGTGGATTCTGATCACAGCAAAGTCGGAAATTGACCAGCAAGATTCATACTATTTATTTGAATCAAGACTCTTTGCAACGTATACAACAAAACGTCAATGGATTAGCTCAATCGTAGTTATACAGCGAATGTTCCCATCTGTACTCAGAATATTTTCACTATATTTAGCGTTTATAAAGATTTCAATAAGTTAAATGCAATTTTACTCATTTTTCCTTTACAAAGCATAACCACCGTTACATAAATTTGGGTTGTACTTTAAAATTATACGTGTGATTATATAATTATACTGATTGCCCAGTGGTTTGAATGGGTGCGAGTTTTAAATATAGAAATAGAAAGTGCCGCAACGAGTGACAGTATCATTCGGCGAGGGTCCGACCACCTCCGATAGCGATCGAAAACCATTTGGGGCGGATAAAAATAAAAAACAAATTGTGTTGAATCAATCGAATTACAACTATACATAGCCCAAGTTTTAATTAGTATTTCATAATATGCTCTTATCATGTTTTTTATTGACAAATATGAACATTTCATGCATATCAAAATTTCACCCAAAATGTTGTGTTTGAGGAGAAATATGGCTTTAACAGCTTACTTAAATAAGATTATGCTAATTTCATCGAATGGATTGGCCCTATTGATACTCACCTCTGAGCTTGTTTTTCCATCCAATCTTCTTACACGAAGCAGCTTTTTATATATAAGGCCATTCATGCCTCTACGAAATCTGGCACCTGTCGTGTAGAAAGACTTAATATGCAAACTTAATCGATGTCTTCGATTTGAGATATTTATGCATAAAAACACGTATAATACTTTGAATGGTCAAGATTGATGAGAAAAGATTTCTTAAGCAATAGAAACGGTCACTTAAAAGTTAAGGCACTGATATTCAAATAGATCAAGTCAATTATAAGAATACTAATTCGAACTCTATTTAGTTACACACTGTTTGCATTAATCTACATTATGAGCTATGGGAGCACTGATTTGTAATGTTTGTTTAGTAATTGTCGTCGCCTTAACTGCATTCAAGTTATTTTGTGTCGCTTTGTTTAAAAAACAACCGGATCAAGCCCTTAGATATCGGTCAAACTTTGACTTGCACGGACAGGTACCTGTTTAGGGTACCTTGCAAACCGCAAGCTAATCGAGAGTCTATATTAAAGCCGTACGCTTCTTTCATACACAAAGTGAAGTATGAGTAGACATTTTGAGATAATGATCATAATCACGCTGGTCCCATTGTAAAACACAGTATTTAGATAAAACAAACTAGATTTTCCTTATTTTCCTAACCTCACTTTGACTGCTGAAATAATATTTAAAAACATATCATAAGAAATCAGTCAGCAAGGCAGAAGCAAATGAAAATAGACACTGGTGATATTTTTTCCTCAGAAAACAGACCGACAAGTGCCTAATTAACCTGTCAATCTGTTGGAGCATTTTAATGGTTATCTTTTTTAAATATCAGCTTTCAGAATTTTCGAAATGTAAATCTGAAAACGTCAAACGAGTACTCGTTCTGATCATTCACGACTGTAGTTCTGCCCTGTACTCTATAAGGCAAAGAATGATATTATCATTTTACCTGTCTGAGCTCCGAAGATCATCAGATCAGTTAGCGAGCACACACGAACGAGCTCGCAAGTCATAATTGCCAATACCAGTCCCAAACCATAAAGCATGTTGTCTTCCTCAGACTCCAGATACGTTAGGAAAACATTGACCAGATACGCCTGTAAGAGATAAGCAGAAAGATAATACCATCAGAACCCATCTAAACCACAGATTAAGGAACTTATGTTCCATTCCTACAAAGAGTATTAGTACTAGTAAAGCGAACGATATAAAAGATCGACAACAGTCATACATTCAGTTTTTACAATGTCGCAATGTGAAATGTTAATCGGTTACAAAACTTCTTTTGGATTCCTTTTGACTCACGGATGACAGGAATGTAGAAACTGCTACCATGGTCATCATGAGAAGGACTGCTACAACTCGTGCTCGAATAAACCTTATCCAAACTCGGTAAAATGACGGACTTGATGATTGACCGCACTTCTTAACCTCCTCCTGCCAAATGCGTTGTATTCTGAAATAGTTCAGAGAGTTTCTTCTAAAATCACGCTTCAAACATTTTGGCCGATAGGTAATAACGTGGTCATCTCTTGAATCGACTGAATTTACAATGTATAAACAAAACACTGTTAAGATAAGTAATGTACGCTTTTGGGTTCAACTTTAAACATATATTCTGAGGTGAGTTAGAACCTAAAACAGCAAAAACTGGCGTCTGAGCTGGCAATACAATGTTTGACACTCCTCAAAGTAGAATGCGTTAGTCATGTACTTTATGCAAGCAGTGTATAGGATAAACTATACACCGCGCTTGACAAGCTACTCAAGTATACAATGTTAGAGATGCAATAGCCATATTTCCCGTTTCACGGTTCATTTAAATAAAACCTCTCTAAAATGGTCACGCAATGAAGAAGCATAGATATATCTAATGACATGTCGTAACTTTTCGATCATAAGCGAGCTTTTTGAAATACTTTCGACCTGCTCTAAGCTACCATATGTCTGTAAGGCTGTTCATATGACTTATTTTAGTGCCCGCATAAGTGGTTTTTTTAACCTTTCAGAATGCTTCGTGACACCTTCTTCTTCGGATGTTTGCCATATTCCCTCTTCTCCCACTACCTCATTTCTCGCCTTGAACATCCGCCATACAAGAGGAGAAAACCATTGGACAAATATGTAAGAAATAATCCCTGCCTCGTTGATAGGCAATGGTCCGAGCCTTCAAATAAAACACAATTAAACCTGTTTGAATTTTACATTCTAGATTATAAAGACATAATCTCAATTCTTTGTTATAACATTTTATGAAAAAAAGAACTGTCTTTTAATGCCTCTAAGGCTGATGAGTTTTGGAAACATTCAAGGCAAATAAGCTGACGAATTGAAGTGTATGTAATGATACTTTTATACAAGAAACGTATTATAATTTTAGATATTAATTATGCAAAGAGAGAGAGAGAGGGAGAGAGAGAGCATACGTACTGATAGTAAGTGACGATGTACAGAAGACCTTAGGGCAATGAAATCATTTTATGTTGCTACAAGAGATAACCAAGTTAAATAAATGCCATTATCGTGACAAATAACTAAATTGGTTTTATAATTTTCAAATCTTCAGAATTAAAGCAATATTCAACGTTTACATTAATCTTTACAGACATTTACAGACATTCTCATGTCATAATGCCTGTGATCGGACTCTGCACTACACTCTTGAAAATATCTGATATATGATAGATATCGTATTTTGTAAGATGATACCGATTGCGCTTGTTTTGTTGCATGATGAAGAACATGTTTTTTAAGCATAACAATATTTGGAACGAATTAAAACTATATTAAGGACGAACATTAACTAACCCACTATCTGAGTTGAAATTTAAATAAGACTTACAGCTTGATCGAAGCTCTGTGTCGTTCCTAAATTTTACGTCGGGAAATGATTTGGTACTTATGGTAGAAGCTGGTTCATGTTTGAGTATCGAATGTGAATATACGTTGGTGAATTAAAGGCATGTTCAGGTGTTTTTCAAGCGTATGATATGAAAATATGATATGATTGTTTAGTCTAGTCGGTAACGCAATATGAATCAGCGGTCACACATTCGACCCCTGACGTGACTGCTTGTGAGACTAGAAACCGAATCAATAATAATGTACTAAGGCCCATATAGTTAGCATGTTGCTCTCAATAAATAATCGCATAGTATCGACTTTCTATTTTGGAACATAAAATTCTTTTCTCATGGAATTTTTCATGCAATTTAATAGCTTTACAAGAGTGGCACTATTTTGACTAGACAGATAGATTCAATAATTGTGTTGACATACTAATGAGTCGCTGTCTGTATAAACTTTTTGCGTTCACGTTGCAAACGACATGGCCAAATCTCAGGATATGAGATCATACAAAGCATTTAAACTTTGTGACAAATGTCAGATCAATAAAATTGACAGAGTATAGCTATGAGCCTTGTTCTCACATTTAATAAGCAGAAAACTCAAGTATGTTCGCCTTGCACAGACCTTCATCCTCCTTTATGTTATAAATCTAACCTTTGACAAGGATCTGTACTCTTTACAAGAGCTATTTATTCTGACGAGTGTCAGAAGCTGTACAATATTATCAGACGCCGTGTTGTAAACGCACTGGCTGCTCAGGGTTTACATTTTTGCACCTCTATAAGGCGCATTTTACAAGTTTATGAAATGATAAGGATAACCACTGTTAACGGATTGCCAGTCAGCGAGGCAAACCAACCCTCAGCTCAATTTCGTACAGTTTCATTATACAAATACCTTGACTTAGAGGTGTGCGGACGTTCTTCGTTCTTGATGTTGTAATCTTCAGTAACATCTAGCCCGAGGTTTGTGAATCCGGTCAAGGTCACTCCTCCGCTTGCTCCGCTACATACCAATTCCAGGTCGCTAACACCTCTGCTTGTCTTAGACTTTCTAAACGCCATTAGCACGGCTAGTTCACAATGTACTGATGTGGTTCAGGACTGTGTCATAAAAATATGCAAGTGTCAATGTAATCAATTACAGTATACAGTTATTCCATGGCTAGTTGTGTAACAGTCAAAACTGTTGTCCCGAGGCGGAGGGGATGACATCCTGAACTGAACAGTTCGGGATCATCCCCGACACTTAGGGACAACAGTTTGACTGTTGCTAAAATAGCCATGGAATAACTGTTTTATTACCTGTACCGATTAAGTTCATTCACAGTGTAAAGATTTATGTGTAAAAATGTAGTGTAGTATCGATTTTCGCGCCATCCATTTGCATCCTGCGGTTAAGTTCAAGAATATGTGTACAGCAGGCACTGTTGTTGAGTGTCGCATGAATGAATCGGAATGAAGAAATACTGGAGACAAAACGGCATCAAGGCTGTAGTAAAAGACACGCGAAGTCAAATGACGTCGTTTGAATTCAGCAATGACGTCAACAAAACATAACAACATCGACAAACGTTGATTTCCAAATTGACGTCGTTGAAAACAGTCAAACATATGCAGTTCTTTGTATTTATATTGTTATTCTTGGAAAAGGCAACAAGTCCGAATAGTAGAGTGAAGATCGAGGATATGAGTTAAAAGTGTTCCATCTAAAAATAACGAGTGGGAATTCCAATGACGTCATAGCACGAGAAATTGACATTTCAGGCAACAGTTCGAACTGTTACATATGTAACAGTTCACTTTCACACGAAACGATTGAGTTCCTTTAAAACAGCACATAATAACGCATATAATTCATATAGGGAATCAGGTAATAATACCGTTTGTTTTGTGCGACACTGA
>JAULCE010748850.1:0-14649 GCA_032359355.1 Macoma nasuta | reverse complement strand
TCGGACGATATCTAAAAATGAAGCAGACGACATTTTGAGCAGACGACAATTTTCGCAGCAGGCGAAGGGTTAACCTTATGCTCCACATGCTTATTGTAGACTTTTCCGAAAAGCAATATCTAATGAAAAGGAAGACTATCTAATGGAAAGAAATTGCAAAATTTGAATGGCTTTGAAAAGATTGTGAACAACGAAGCTTTTGCTCTAAATTAGCAAAAAAAGCCATTGCCTACAGCCTTTTAATAGGTACGAGGGGAGCGACGAAAGGATTATCTACGAATCAAAGTACGTT
Organism: Macoma nasuta; assembly: GCA_032359355.1. NCBI lineage: Eukaryota > Metazoa > Mollusca > Bivalvia > Cardiida > Tellinidae > Macoma > Macoma nasuta. Next base: position 14,357 of record JAULCE010748850.1, on the reverse strand, counting down.
AGCCCTTTCATCAGGGTCTACTTTATTTGCTACACTAAATATTTTTTATAAACTTGCATATGGGCCAATTTTAAGCGTAAAGGATTACTGCAAAGTGTGTATTTGTTTTAATCATTTCCCGAACAAGCTATTTTTGAATAATAATTTATATTGGAAGACTCTGGTGAAACATTTGAAAATCGAGGCAAAAAATAAAATAAGATATTGAAGTCATTGTAGGAAAAAACCACTTCCTCGTTACGAACAAATATTCATTTATTTTCATTGTTATCAATAGGCATCAGTTACAGGCGCTAAAACGAGTATATTAGTAGCAAAGGGTTAAGTTGACAAGTTGATGTAGGCGTACAGCGCAATTCTCAGATGGGTGCTGCTCTGGGCTGTATAAGTATTTCATTGACAGCAGCGTAGTCTGGTTGAGTGACGGCATACAGGACCGCATTAGCAATATCAGATGGCTTCAGTATTTTATACGTGCTGCTTCTATCATACTTTTCCCGGGCCTGAAATATATAATGAACCAGAACTAGTTATAACTGTAAACCAGTTACGCTCTATATACGCATTTTGACGCCTCTCTACTTGATGCATATCAAAAACATTGTAGGAAATTGTGCATTTGCTCCTAAGGAGAATATGCTTCATTTCCTAAACTTGTTTTTAAATCAATCAAAAAATGTCATTTTGCATTTGCTTGAATAGATATGGCTAACTATAGCGTGTGGAGTAAGGGTATAAGACAGGAAAAACAGTGCTGTAATTATCCTAAAACATGAACAAGCTGATATTACCTTCTTATATTTAATGTTCAACATAGACACTCATAGAGACAAATAGTGTAGAGCCTGTTTAGATTCACGCGATAGGAATAATTCCTTTTTGTCGATAGGTTTAAACTATTGCGTATAAGATAATGGATTACGTAAATTGCAAACAGTGTAGACCCAAACATGTCACTCAATCTCTGATACTGCATCTGATTAGAGTAAACTTAGGTTGCACACATACCCAACAATACCTACTAAAACAAAGCAAAGACTGATCATATATATTTCAATCATTTGGACTGATCTTTGACAACACAGTTTGCATGCCCTATATTCTCTTACCTCATATCACATTTGTTACTTACGAAAGCTCAATATTTCCACTCAATTCTATTTTGAAAATTCAAGATACTAGATCTATCTTGAAAATTCGACATCCTAATTTGAATGTTAAAGATAATGTCTTAAAATTAAAGACAGTTACATAATCCAGGTGCTACCTTGAAATTGACAATGAACTTAGATACTTTACTGAGTATTATCTTGAATCGCCATAATATTATCTTCAATTTTCAAGATAGTTTATTGCATGCAGTTTCAAGTTACGATCTTGAAGTTTCAAAATACTATCTTGAATCCGTAATTACCTCTTCATCAGTTGTAAAATAAAATATGTCCGCCTGTGTCTCTCCGGGTTGTATGCATGTCACCCTGATATTAGTATATGTCACCTCCTGCCTTAGGGCTCTGGAAAGGCCCTCTGCATAATACTTTGTCCCTGTATACACAGCCGACCCAGGGTAGCCCTGATAAAAGGAATATAATTTACCCCATTCACTGCCAGGCAGGTTGTGCACATACGCAATATTTGTTCTATTTCCGCTTTAGACTTAACACACTCCCTCGACCTTTGATAAAACCATTGGCCAAGTGTCAAACAGCTTGGATCCAAATGAGACGCCGAGTAAACAGATTGACTCTAAATGAGACGCCGAGTTACTCTGCTGTAACATATGTTACTACTCTAGGGGTAGGGCAGTGAACAGGATAACGGTTATTACTATTTTTCTTGGGTGAGAGTAGCTTAAAGACGAATTGGTGCTTTACAATTGTTCACCATAAGTACATTAATTACAGTTGAACCTTGTAATGTTGAAGTCAGAGGGACAATTTTATTAGTTACCCAAAATTTCAATTACAATCACATTTTGGGTAATTGGAACTAATAAAGAAGCAAGATTGCAAATTCATATGCATTAAGGATAAACATTAACCATAATTATACCCCTGCACAACGAATTGTTCAGGTATATACTGGAATCAGCCTGTCGGTTGGTCGATCGGACAGGTGGTCTGTTCGGATATTAGATTGTGACGTAAATTACTCCTTCAGTTTTTGATGGATTGCAATGAATATTGGTATACATAATCAACAGGAAGAGTAGATATGCAAGACGTATTTTCGGCACGTCTATTTTAACGTGGGTATTATTTATGCATATGTGAACGTAAACATGGGTATATCGTGGAACAACCGTCTCCTTTAGTTTTCCATGTTTAGCATTTTAACTTGGTATACATTAACAACAATAATAGCAGCTGTTCGAGCGTATGTTTGGTGTGTTTACCTCAAGGCATTACAGAGTAATGTCGCCTTGAACTCATTTCAAATTCGTATGTTTACGGTAACAAGAGTAAATTATGGAACATTTACTCATTAATTACTAAATTTATTGCAATGACTATTGGTATACACAATGAACACAACACGTAGATGTGCAAGATGTATTTTGGATGTGTATACCAGAATGCATTGCAGAGGTTTGTCCCCTTTCAGTAAAGTTAAATAATATAGAGCGAACTCTTCTTTCAGTGTTTTTATGGATAACACTTATTCAACATCAATAGCATATTACATACTTCAGAATACATACATTATTAAAGCTTTTGTTTACTATCAAATCGGTGTAGAAGAGGTAATTGTCACATTCAGTGACTGGTCAAGTCAACTGTTCAAGACTGGTTTTTTTCAAATAGCTTGGACTAGACATCTATATATAGATCCAAGCTTTTCAACACTGTTATGTAAACAGCTTATTTGTGAATCATGGACTTGTTTTAATATTTAAATGATATTTATTGTTTATGAGCACTTGTTTAACAATAATATGTACATTTAGAACATTTAGAACAATGTAGAATGTTATGGAAATTTATAGAAAATTGTAGAAAATGGTAGACTTTAGGAAGTGTGTAGATTGAATTTAAAAGTGCTCAGGAACATTCAACAATCGGATTTAGAAAATAAAAAAAGAACTTTCACCTGGATCAAAATAAAATAGGATATTTTGAAGTGTGTTTGTGTGTTGAAGGTTTGTAACAACACCTTGACAATAGTATCAGTAACTTCAAAGATTGAACGAATCTGACAAGAGGAAAAACCGGAACAGAAGAGATTATGTGCACACGACGAAGTAAGCAAAGGGTTCTGAATTAAAAAGGCATCAAAATTATAAGCAATCAAATTAAATTATAATATTACCCTCCTTTCTGCTTCAGATGACATGTTGATAATGTGACCTTGACCTTTCTCCATCATTTTTGGTAAGACTTCGCCAATACAATTTGTCAAACCCTGCAAAATAATATATTGTGACTGAATCATAAACTTCTCAAATAGCAATATATCTCAGACTTAAATCTGAATTGCAGGGCTAGGTGTTCCCAACACATTCTCATAGCAAAAATAGCAAATTCATTACTTTTGAATTGTTTATGTCATACACGTATTTGAATTATAAGTCTGTGAAAGTTAGAATAATACTTTGTGCAAATGATGTTGTTGGAGTTGGACACAAATTATTCACAATGTATTTGCTACATTACTATTTAGTGGAATTACCAGGTTAGGGCCAGCTTTAACCAAACGTCTCAATCTCAGACCATGCTCAAATTTTTACTTCAAATTTCGACCTAAATGTCTACTGCCTAGAACTTTTAGTTTGACCTCCAGTAGAGGATGTTTAAATGGTTAAAGCCTTACCTTTATATTGACTTTATCATGGAGTCCCATTCTTCGAGATGTGCATTTTTCATCATAGTATAGTAAAATATGCCAGCATTGTTCACGAGTATGTCAATAGGTCGTAGTGTCCGATTGTGGCGAAAAGCTCTCGGACCTGAAACCACAGATTTCCGACACGAGTTTTGTGAGAGAAAAAAAGTGTTAAAGAGTATTTGTATAGACTTTTTTCACAAAACTCCTGAAACCATTTCGTCCGCTGTAGGGTTGTGGGTTCGAATCTCGGAAGGGGTGTGAGTCATTTCTATTGAACCGAAACGAGTTTTGTGGAAAAAAGTGTGTACTCTTCGACACATTGTTTTCTTCACTAAACTCGTGTCAGACCACTGCGAACTCTATCGCCGCTAATTTAGCTTTAAAAAAATCTGTTGTAACTGATTTTGGATCGAATATTTCAATGAAACAAATCACAGAAATAATTATATAAACTTCGACCTTACCTATGCAAAAAAGTAAAGTTCCTGATCAGACGCCACATTGTAAGGCGCGGAAAAGCTTTCATAGCATATTGTGTATTTCACTGTCATTTAAAAGATTAAGTACACATGTATACATAAAAAAGTAAGTAAAGATCTGGTCACACCAGTCTTGCTACTGGTGTTTGGTCGCGTGCAATCGTTCATCTAAACGTTTTGCAGAATAAGTTGCAGGATTCGCACAGAGGCAGTACAATGGTTGCATTTATTGTAAAGACGTCACAAATGTTAAATATCACACGGATGTTGTTTTAATTGAAGTGGGGCTATGGTGCAATGTTCCGATCGGTCTTTGAACTCGGTTGTCTATATTTACACCTCTATAGCAGATGACTTTTGAAAAACATTTGGGAAATAGAGCATTTGTTCATAAAAAGTAAATGCTTCATTTCCCAAATGGTTTTAAAACCGTTCCTAGATAGTCTTCCGTTCCTCCCATGCTTTCGTCACGGATGGGTCCTAAATTACATGTAAGTAAATAGCTTAAATATATTTATTTAGTTTGAACATATTTATTTCATATATATTACAAAATTAGTAAATATACGTAAACAATTACAGGAAGAAAAAGGAATATAATGAAAACTTAGAGCTTACTTAATTCCTATCCTTTAAGGTAATAGTGTTCGGCCATATTGAAATCTGGATAGTGAAACAAACCCAATGATAAAATGCTTCTCTTACTTTACAGATATAAGTCAAATCCAAAAGAGATAGTCCAAATTATACCATGTGCAGATATTTTGTATTAAACAGAGCCATGCTGACAAAAGCTGGCTCGGTAATTAATCATGAGCAATGAAACAAAGGGAAATTTTGAGCAAGTAGAACGAAGTGAAAACCAAATAATTTAACAAACAAAGTAATGCAATTTGTAAGTCAATTCATCCTCGAAGATACAGGGACGTTATTTTCAATGAACTCGCTCTAAAAAGATACTTCGAATAAATTTACCATGTGTAGCGTGTCAAAATCAACCGCCATTTTGGCAGCAAAACACGATATTTATATGGAAATACGATACGAATAATTGGGATATAGAACTGTGTTGCTGCTTTGATCACACTAGATTTCTGGCTCTCTTTCAAGACAAGCAGTTGATCTACCTGGTGCAAAGTTGTGATTCTCAATCAAGTATTTTCTTACCGAGTTTCTCACAGGTGAAAATCTGCTTCGTATTTGTTTACATCTTTGCAAAAAAGATGGAGCCGAATCACTCCGTTTTTATTTGAATATTATTCCGCTTGGAAACTACTTTCGGGGAATGTCGTATTTTTTTTCGATGTCATGAAAGATTTTGCACGAAATATAATTCTCAGAATTCAAATATAACTCAGATTTCACCAAACTTGCAATTGATAACTTTTAAGATAACTGAAGATGATTATTTTTCTCAGCCGAATAACAACCTTTTGGAAACCCAAAAATACTGGTTTCCGACATAGCGCGAATAATTTTATTCGCTTCTCATATATTTCGTACTCAAATAAGGTTGTGTAAACATTTAATTAAACCTTGAAAACATGCGTGAAAATGCACAGATCTTTCGGAAAGCGATCTGACATTACGCATAAAAGCAGATTATATCAAAATGTAAAACAGATAGGCCGATAATCAGTCGAACTGACAATATAGCGAAATTTATGGTCGAAGTCTTTTGGGTACCAGAAACCGCCGGAAACAATATGGATGTCAAACTACAGCAGACTACAGTGACAACTTACAGCAGATAGTTTTTCAATAAAACGGGTGAGTATTTCAGTTGAAAGTATTTTTTTTCATTACGGGAGATAGAGATTATCAGGTAAGAAGTTTGCAGAGTGTTTTTAGACATTGATTGTCTTTCGATCGACCGATACGGGTGGACACTAAGTGTTGTTTACATTTGGACCCCCTTCGAAAATCTCGAAAATCCCGTGCAAATTCTGCGCGACCACATGTTATTTCAATAGTGGATTTGGGTTCGAAATTTACATCTACGGTGTTACATTGGCATCAGAATTTGCAGTTTTCAGCTTGTTTTTGTGATAGAACTGGTGTTTAGTGACAAGTTTTAAGTTACAAACATTGTTTAAGCAGTTGTTTGTTGTTTAAATAGTCAGAATGGGGAATAAGAAAAGAAAGAAAGGTGCAAGGTTTAACAGACCAGGTGGAATGCACAGTCATCACTACAAGAAGGTGCAAAATAAAAGGTTTGTGAAACTGAAACTTACTCTAAAAAGTGCAAAGAAAACAGATGCATATTTTATAAAGAAAAGAAGCAACTTGAAGGTTATATTCAGCAAACTGGCCATTAATAAAGCAAGGAAGTTCCTCTGCACAAGAAAGCGTGAGAATTTAAAGCTGACTTTCAACAGTTTAGAACCAAATACTATGCCGGGAAACAGAATATTAAATCTGAATGAACTGCAGAAATATGTATCTGAAATATCATTGCACAGTGCTTCCTGTGAAAAGGCAAGACAGACTGCTGTGGAGACAGGTACTGGTAGTGTAAAATTAACAAGTGAAGAAAGAAATGGGTTTTACACAGTGTTGCACAGTCTGTGTTTGTGGGCAAAAGTTTACTTTAAAAAACAGTGAAATGGTACCTCTTGATGAAGAAACTAAGTTGCACGACATGAATATCAGAGCAGTGTGGGGTTCCATGGTCAGTGGTGGAGGATGCGCTTCATTAGAGGAAAGTATGGGTACTATGGGAGTTCCCTCGGTTAATCAAAAACATTACTCCAACTTGGAAAACCAGATTGGTGAGTGGTGGGCCAAAGTTTTAGAAGAAGACTTGAAAAAGGCTGCAGAGGAGGAAAAAGAGCATGCCATTGCTACTGGAAGCTATTTCCAAGGTGTTCCTTCAGTCACTGTGATTTGTGATGGGGGTTGGTGCAAACGGTCACATAAGCACACATACAATGCGATGGCAGGGGTAGGTGTTAGTTTTGGTCAACACACTGGTAAATTACTACACATGGGTGTCCGAAATAGACTTTGCTATGTTTGCTCTAATGCAGAAAATAAAAAGACAGATCCTCCAGCACATCAGTGTTTTAGAAATTGGACTGAAAGTGCTCAGGCAATGGAGAGTGACATCATTGTGGAAGGTTTTCAGGTCTGTGAACAAAAATATGGAGTACGATACATGACAATTATTGCAGACGGTGACAGCTCTGTATACTCCAATATCCAAAAACAAGTGCCAGTGTGGGGCAGCTATGTTTAAAAGTCGAATGTGCCAATCATTCGTGCAAATGCCTCAGGGTTCATCTGGAAAGGCTTGTGGATGATAAACGACAATATAAAGGGAAAGGAGGCTTGACTAAAGGTAATATTCAAAGGATTGTCACGGGTGTACGCTGCGCAATAAAAATGAGAAGCTCTGAACAGCCTGGTACGGACTCGGTAAAGAATTTGAGAGAAGACATTAGGAATGCTGGTCGGCATGTACTGGGATTGCATGATTTGTGCTCAAAAGACTTTTGTAAGAATTCCTCATCAGAAGATAAAACACAAACGGAAGATGTAGCGGAAGAGGAAATGGATGAAGATGTGATATACAACCAATGTAGCTATTGGCAAAATAATGTAACAGACCCAAATGAGGAGGAACTGTTAGCCATACAGAAAGGAGGAGTAAAGAAGGGCAAACCAGTGAATGAGTCTCTTTTGAAAGATTTCTATTACATACTGAACAGAACTGCTGAAAAATCAAACAGATTGATAGGGAACTTCACCAGTAATCTTGCTGAATCATGGATGCACATCATGTGTAAGTTGGAGGAAAGATGACCAACAGGTGCTTTCGGGGCTCATTCTTTGCAAGGTGTTTTGGTGGAGGCCTTAGAGCTATGAAAGGGCCAGCATGGTCACCTGTAGTGTACAGCCAGGTCACTGGGAAAAGGACTGATGACGTTTACCTTAATACCTACAGAAAGAGAGCCAACAGGTACTTAAATACACAAAAGAGCCAGTCAACAGTTGCATTCAAAAAGCAAAGAAGTAAGAAGAAATTGACAGCCACAAAACTTTCAAGCAGCAAAAAAGCCAAAAAATATTATGGCCCTGAAGTTCTGGATGATACAGAGGATATAAGTGCCGAAAAGTTGAAGAAAATGTCAGAAATATATTATGAGAAAGAAGTGAAAGTTTCAACAGAACAAATAAAAAGCATAGAAATAGAAACCAGAGGACAAAGTGACAACGTTAAATGGAGAAATGAAAGAAGAAAAAGGTTGACAAGTTCAGTGTTTGGTGAAGTAATGTCTCGAGGATGTAAGAACAGTTCTGTTGCACTAACAAGAAGATTGCTGTATTCCAATTTTCAAGGCAACAAATTCACACATAAGGGCCTGTTAGAGGAAGAAAACACCAGCAAAGAATATAACAATTTGAAAAATAAAGAAGGAGAAGACATTGCCAAAATAAGTGTACCAGGACTTGTAATAAGCCAGGAATTTTCACATTTTGCTTCATCGTCAGATGGCATTGTCACATTCAGAAATGGCGCCACAGGTTTGATTGAAATTAAAAACCTTCTTCAGAATTCAGACCAAACAATAAAAGAGGCAGCTGTGCACCAAAAACAATTTTGTTTAAAGACACATGCTAACACACTACAACTAAAGAGGAATCATAAGTACTTTTATCAGATACAAGGACAACTTAATATTTTACAAGAGCCTTTTTGCGACTTAATTGTTCGACGTACAAATCCATACGATATATTTATCGAGAGAATCAACAGGGATGAACAACTGTGGAAAGAAGAAATGGCACCAAAGTTATCAGCATTCTATTTCACACAACTTTTGCCAGAACTGTCAGCTCCTCGCATGGGCACCACAACTGGAATACGTTCCGCTGCAGTTCCATGGGTGAGTTTCAATGCTGCAGACTACCAAATTATTTTAGCTACTTTTTAACAATTTCTTCCACATGAGAGCCCCTGGACGACTCTGAAATGTCGGCTTAACATTTTCTTCCATATTTAAGAATTGTAAAATAATGGATACTTTAGTTTTTTTAATGAAATCTTTCAATTTTGGTTGATTAAATAGCAAAACGATGTAATTGTCTAGAAATTGCCTGTACAGGAAAGGTTTAACTATTTTATTAATGAATATTTATACAAATCTTTGTCGATTATGAACAATTGCATCATTAAATGTCTGTAAGGGCAAACAAGATGCAAAAGTTTAATAACAAAATCCATATTCAGGACAGTGTTTTGATTTTTTCAATCAGTTTGCATATTATTGATTGTGTTTATAATAAAACTTGTATACATTTGAATTGGTGACAGATATTTGAAAAAATATAATCTTTTATCCACAAAACCATAATTATGGTGTAGGCACATGTTACAATCAACTTGATAAATTGTCTGGCAGTGGTCACACCATAGGGTTTTGTAGAAAAATGAAATAAATACTGAATGAAAATTTAAATTAATGCATCTTGTATGGAGCCCTAGAAATTTGTATAAATGAATTATTGTATGTAAAGAAACATTTTATGCTTTATTTAAAACTAAAGATATGGAGATAATTTTACGTGAATATTAATGCATTCTTTTATTAGTTTAATATGCGATTATGAAATTTTCATATATATGTAATATTAGATGAGTTCAATAAAAATGCAAAATTCTATCAACTTTCAGGGTTCCTCCTGGATAGTAATTTTTTTCTTGCACAAAAATTATAGCCAAATACGAAAAGATCAAGCCAAAATTTGAATTTTCGATTCATAATAATTGCGGCCAGTTATCTCATCAGATTTACCTTCTGCATGTTTATTTCAAACTATTGAACATAACTTATACCATTTCACATTTGACAGGTGTGTAATATACAAGAATAGGAACGTTGTCTTCATATTTTGATGGAAAATTTCAATGCTAAACCATACCATAGGGAAACAAGTATTCTTGTCTTTTGCAAACAATGAAGACCCAGATCAGTGGGCTCTGATCAGGGTCGGCAAGGTTTGTCTTAGGAAATTATTGAACACAAGTCCAACTTATGCCGGAAGATTCATTATATCCAATTGGGTACGCCGTGGCCGAGGGGGTATAGTCTCCAACTTAAAACCCCTAGGTCCCTCACTGCTGTTGGTTTGAGCCTCGCCTGGGTTGAAAATCTTTATGTGAGGAAGCCTTCCGGCTGGCTTTAGATAGGTCAGTGGTTCTACCCAGTTATCCGTCTGTGCAACTTAGAAGGGTTTCTGGGGTCTTCCTCCACTAGTAATTAGCCGGGCATCGCGAAATAAGTGAAATACTGTCAAAGCGACATAAGGCCCAACAAAAAAAACATCATTATATGCAATCTTTTAAATGTTAGGTACATGTTATATAAATTCAAAAGGGGCAAAACAAACATCTCATATTCAACACAATAAGGGTTAATAAGATGTTAATGGAAATTTGTCAATTATATTGACTTGTACTCTTTTTTTCAGTTTGAAGTCAAAAAGGGAGCTAGACAGAAACCGGTTAATCAACCAGTTCCCAATCAGCCGCACAGCCAGGCACTATTCCAAAAGGCAAACAGAGAGCTACACAGAAACCTGTGCCATCAACCAGTTCCCAATCAGCCGCACAGCCAGACACTATTCCAACAGTGACACCTGGCACCCGTACCAGGTTTGTTTTCTTTAATTGGATTTTAAATTATCCAGATATCTCTTCTCTAGATGGTAATGTCATATGCTCTGGCATAATGTCTGACCGGGATCTGCAATGCTTGTTGCAGTATTGAGTGTTCAATGTCTAAAGACACTCATAGTTTACAATCAGGAGGAATTATTAATGCAGATGTTGATCTGACACCATATGGTAGCATTAGGGCTTATTTTGGGATAGTTTGACAACCAATATTGATTTATGTTCCCATTTTTCAAAACAATATCTAATTTGTTTGCGATAATTTTAAATTCCAACAACCCGTTTGAAATTTCAATTGTTTGCCACATGCCACATATTTATGTTATTTGAATGGCCAGTCAATACTTTTGAGCACCACAATGTAACAGTTTTCTTTAAGAAATTTATTGAACATCAGTACAACAACAGTTTTTATTAAGATCTGATATTTTGTCCACACCGGTCACCACTAAAAAGGTTGGGCATGTAGATTTGCCATTGTCTGTATGTAGGTATGTTCTGAAATGTTTGTGTCACGCAGTCTAAAAGTATTGGTATAACACACTTGAAACTATATAGATATATATTATTCAGGGTGTAAAATTTAGAACTGGGGTATTTTCAGCCAACTGCAATTAATATTTACTGACGTATGTGCCTTGATTTTGTGAAAAATAATTTTTTGACAAAGTGGAAGTGAGGGCATCTGTGTCAAATGTACACTTTCCAGTCAAGTGTAATGTTTTCCCAGTTTTTACTTCATGTATTCAGTCAAACCTGCCAACAACGAGCACCCAAAATGCCACTTATTTTGGAATTTTAAGCCAGTTGGCTGCTTAATACAGGCTAAGAGTAATGCAGAAAGCTCATAAATGAGCTTTCTGCATTACTTTCATCCTGCATTAAGAAACCACCTGCCTCTGTATCAATTTATACCTGGTTAAATAGTGGTCTCTATAGCGAGATTTTACTGTACTTTACAAACTTATCTGTATCCTCCATTTCAGGACAAGACAGTCAAAGCAGAAACTGGTGGGCAGGAGGATCAAAACACAAGTGGGATGAACCTGATGGAAGTCAGAAGTGGTACACTGCAACTGTCACAGGGTTGACATCAGGGGAGGATGGTGACAGCACAGCAGTGTACCAAGTCTACTACGAGGAAGGGGATGAAACTTACGACATACAAGGCCTTGTACGTGATTACGGAGAGGGATCTCTCAAGTTTTGTGATTTATAATTCGTTGCATAGCTGCTGTTTAAAAGTTGTCACACTGCTACTTTTTTATTAGTTAGATAATGTGTCGTCCAGTTTGTGTGGTGGGTGACATGACAGTCGCTAACCTTTGCCTGGTAATAAATAAATAAGTTCTGTAAAAGGGTGATCCTTCAAAAGCAAGAAAGCCAATTCATATTGACAAAATTGCAGACTCGGTTTTATTGACTCTGTTCATGAGTAGTAATTAAACATGCAACACTACTCATGCCCCCTAGCACCGGCTTAAGCGTTATTCAATTTTCCAAACTAAAAGTGTTGAAATTAATAATCTCGAAAGACCAGAAAGTATAACAACACTGAGAATGAAGGGAACTTTATTATTATAACCCATTGTAAACAAAACAAACTGTGCAGTATAAAATGGATGCCTAAAACAGAAAGAAGACTATAACTGTTGTAGGGAAACAGTTTCAACCAGAACTGTTTGTTGACAGAACTCTTACCAGACATCTTGTGCTACACTCCTGTAAGAATTCATGCTCATATGCTGGGACGTATACAAGTGGATTGTGATCAATATTCAGTGACATAAGGAGAAACTGCAAAATTGTGTTAAACAGATACTTGGAAAGTGACCTTACATTTGTCATTTGTGAAAGATAGACTCACACATTAATGCTATCTAAAGGAGAGAGACATTACATTGTGGGAACCAGCTACAGAAAGAAATCATTGCATTGTGGATACAGATCAAAGTATGTCTCGTTTATATATCACTTTTTGTAGCTGGTCAGCATTTTATTACCTTTTGAAACCCATAATGGTAAGTGTTGTTATTGTTCTGACACTGTTTGACCACCATACTTTTCAAAGGACTATTTTGACTTACATGTGGTTGTCAACATGGCCGACTGAATTGTTTAGTGTTTATGGGTATAATAGTGGATTTAACAGTGTTGAAATAGGCATTTGGAAGGCAAAATAATATTCCCTTGCCCCTCAGCAATAGTTTGAAGATTACTGTGGCAAAGATAATTTTGGGATTAGTTGGTTATTTATGTCACTGAAATTGCCCAAAGTTTGAGGATTTTTGAGGTATGTTTATTTTTAATATAAATCATTTTTTATTTTGTTGGTTGTTGCAAATGAATAAAGGGATATATTTCTCACTTATATATACTGAAGTTTTTATTGGTTGAGAAGTGGTTTTTCTGTATTTGTCATAAATTGACAGCCACTGCTTGTTTTGGTAGCCATCTTGATTTGCACTTCACTATTACCTTGATCCCTTCGTTGCTTAGGCCATACCCCAACCATAGTTTCATATGCAAACAGCTTGTATCCGGATGAGACGCCAAGTATCTCGGTGTCTCATCCGGATCCAAGCTGTCTGACACACGGCCAATCTGTTTTTTTTCAAAAACTAAGTACATCTGTGAAGTTTGAAAATGAAGGAGACGAAATATATCGCATGCGCAGAACTGCTCCCGGCATTGAAGGGGTTAAAACGCGGCGTATCGCATTAAGTTTTTATTTTTAATTTGATATGTTGATCTTAACCGACATGCAGTCTTTCAACTTGGTGAATTATATTCGAAAATGATTATTATTTAAAGCTTCTTGTCATTATAACAAATAGCAAATTATACACACCTTAACCTCCGCTAATATCTTGATATGATTTAATCTGTGAAGTTTGAAAATGAAGCAGACGAAATATTGCGCATGCACAAATTGCCTTACTTAAGATAAACGTTTTGCTGCCGGCATTAGGAAGAAAATGTGTAAAACCTGACGCCTACCTCTTAAAGATTTCTTAAGACAACTAACGATCGTTGAAGACCTCCTCGGTTGCAAGCAACTTTGTGAACAATCCCGAAATAACCGGTCTACAATCAGATTCAATCGCGCAACCTAGTAATAATGCTCTAGATATCATGCGATTTGTCGAACGACTCGCCAAAGATCGCATACGACCTCGTGAGTTAGGACAGTCGCCATCAATCGTATCCCGACGTAAGCCTATGGGTGACTGTGCCCTTAACCCTTCGCCTGCTGCGAAAATTGTCGTCTGCTGAAAATGTCGTCTGCTTTATTTGTTAAATATCGTCCGATTTTCTTAAAATTTAGTGAACCTATTGTCTGAGTGTCAAACAGTTTGGAGCCAGATCAGACG
>JAULCE010748739.1:0-14651 GCA_032359355.1 Macoma nasuta | reverse complement strand
GAATACACATACGGTGATTCGCCAGCTGAATTTGCGACCTACTATACGATATTTAACCGTCGCAAATTTTGTCTCATCGACCAATCAGATTACAGGATATTTATCGATTGCATTATAATAGATCTTAACAAATACAGACAGGTTAAAGTGCAGAGCATTTCATAATCTGCTTTTTGAGGTATTTACTTTATTAGATTTATGAAAAACCCTATTGTTTTCTCAACCAAAGAGTACCAAACAGTAAAGTATTTTTTTCGAAACTTAAGCAGGCTATTAACAATGCCCAATTAAAATGTGTCTGATTCCAAATTAAAATTTTGCAGTTTCTTAATTAAGTAAAACAAAAACCAGTAAACACTCAATTCAATAAATAGCTTATATATATGTAGCTCTTGTGATAACCTTTTTTTCCTCATCGAATTGCCTGCGCACTCCTCTGTAGTACATGACCTTTGAAAACATTGTGGGAAATGGAGCATTTCCTCAAAGTTAAGAACATGTTCAACCATCCACAATATTTTCAAAACCATTCAAAATTGCTCAGTGGTGAGAGCGTCCGTTTAGGGGTAGGGAGGTCCGGGGTTCGATTCCCGGTCTGGGTCAAATCAAAGACTTGAAATTTGGTAGTAATGACTTCCCTCCTTGACGCTCAGGATTGCGGGTTAACATTAAACCAGTTCGTCGATGTCAAAATAATGTGACCGGCCGGGTTTCAGTCCCAGTTGTACCTCATAAGTCACCAGGAGAGTCGAAGTCAGAGGTGCTGAGTCGTTGTGGCACTCTCCTAACCAAAAGTGCAGCGACATGCCTTCTAGTAGGATTTGCCCATTTATGTGAAAAGGAAATATTGGGCCATGATCTAGGGATGTGTTGCCCAAGAGAGAAAGACGGAGGCCTTTGATTATGTTTAATCATAAATATGTATCTGAACAATCACAACAGTAACAATGAGTACACGTAATCAGGTTCACAAAGATAAAGTTCCGAGTACAAAAAGAAATATAGCTATTTAGTCCTAAGATGTATTTATACAGAGTCCTCATATATAGTTTCATACACAAAGTCACATCGAAATTTGATAACCCTTTACTCCATATTCTATTTGTAGACTTTACCATAAAGTAAGGATCTGATGAAAATAATGAATATCTAGAAAAACGTTCCTTGAAAAAGACGTTTTTTCATTGCTTTGACAACAATGTGGGAAATGGAGCAACTGCTTCATTCCCCACAATATTTTCAATAGTCATCTGCTACAGAGACATTTAAAGGTGGATGTATGGAGTAAATTGTTCATAATAAATCTGTATTCAATCTATTACAACACTTATAATTTTCACACCACAGTAATCTGGTTCAAAAAGATCAAGTTTGGATTCAAAAATATTATAGCTAAAGTCCTACGATTTATTTACACAATGCATATACACATTTGGCCTTACACTTATAGAGTTTCAAACACAAACAACATACAGATTGTTAGCCCTCCTGCAACAAATCCCCTTTTGGCTCCTCTGTAGCATTTGAAATTTTAAAAACAATGTGGAAAGTTAAGCATTTGCTCAAAATGAGAAAATGTTCATTTTTTACAATATTTTTAAAACATTTCAATATTGACATTGTCCTTGCTCTATAGTTTTTATTTCTTCATCAGATTCTGTTGTTATGGATGAGACTAGAAACAGGATGTGAAGACAATGATTAACAACAAGTATTCCTTACTTGCTCGAGCTCCAACACCGAGCCTCTCTCTCAATCGCCCTGTCTGTCTTTTGTCTTTGAATCTGTTTCGAAAGACCCATTAATATTGAAATACTCTTAACAACCATTTACCTGATATGCTATAATTATACTCATTAACAATGAAAGTTAAAAAAGATAGTCTAGGAAAAAGTTAACATCCAGTTTGAATGGCTTAGAATCCTTTGTAAACATTGAGCATTTGCTCATTATGTGAAAATTCTCCCATTTCCCACAATGTTTTCAAAACTTGTAGTTAAACTGTAAGCTACATAGATGCCAACTGATATTTCAATGGATCAAATGGTTAAAATACACATTACTACATTTCAAATACAATACAGACTAAACACAAACAGGAAACGGAAAAGGAATAAAGGTCATTCCTTCATGCTCTTACTGGAAAGTGGGGAAGGTTTCATGAAATGTCATACTGTTTAACAACAAGATAATTACATTTATAGAACAGGTAACGGGTTCTTATTCTTAAAGCTCCTTAAGAGAAAATTAAGGAAAGTTCTTAGGTTTTCAAACTTTCTTAAACTTCATACAATCAAAACGTGTGTATACGTTTGAAAAAGATTTTAATATTTTAATGTAAACTTCATACAATCAAAAAGTGTGTATATGTTTGAAAAAGATTTTAATATTAATATTCAGTTTTAATTGGAATAAAAATAGGGTAAGACAATTCTCCTTAAGGTGTCCTTCGGTTGAAATGTTTCTAAGGAGTTTTATGAATATTGTCCCAGGAAATAAGATACGAATAAATCAGAAAGTTATACATACTTCAATGCATCTGCATGTTTTGACTGCAATGTGAACTATACATGATTCTTATTTTTCTTTTACATTAATGAACATGAGATTATGTGAATTGAAATAGGTACAATTTCTTACCCAAATGGCACAACATAATAAGTACATCTGACAAAGATATTCACTTACATAACCACTACATATCTTGTCATTTTACTGCACTTGGTTTTTCAGCTAGTTGGCTGTACACTATATTTTCTAAAAATGTTGAGCCAGACCAGGCATCCCACCTCCAATGATCATACGATCTACACTGCTACTCATCAGAACTTATCACAATAAAATACCTCACGGATCAATTTACATAAGTTATCACAATATTCCATAACAAGGCAATTGTTTATAGTTGAAATTAGAGCAGTGCTCAATAAATCAATCAATTAGAACGGTATCGGTGGATGATGAGTACCATTATTTACATGTATATACAGTCGAACTTCGTTGGCTCGAAGTTGCAAGGACTTTTTTGATAAGCCTTAATTACCGGAAGTTCCGCTAATTGAGACTCATCAAACTAGTCCCTGCAACTCATTTAAGAGTTTACACAAAAACTTTTATGTTTTGGTCCATACATAATTTGTTCGACAAACATAATATTCGAGCCAACCGTGCTCTATACCGTGCTTCTATAGTCATCTGATTCACAAGCTTAAGGTAGCTCGATGGCGGAGGTCGCTGGAACCAGTCTCCCCGATTACGTGCAGGCAAAGCAAACAACAGCCGCTTCCGGATTCAATGTACTATACTAAACTGTGGTGTTGTTGGCAGTTGGTTAGTTTCGGTAAATAGTTTGAAACCACAAACTGTGAAATCTAAACTGAGATCCAAAACTGTCTCGAATATCATTTCTGAATTTTTCAAAATGAACACTGAAAAATGTTATTTACTTGATTATTTAAGTCAACAACCTAAGGTAAATTGTCACTAATGGTTTGTTTCGAGCAGCTTGCATCTGTTTGCAAACAATACCACATCGTTGTGGTCTAGTGATAACGTGCTAGACTCTCAAGCTAGGGGTCGTGAGTTCGATCACTTGCAAGACCATGGTTTTCAGTTGAGACTTTAAACATTGTTTTCATGTCTCAGTACTTCACAATGCAGTTTATATGTAAAACAACCAGCGGTCTCGTTTGAAAACAGTAGGGCATAGCCTGGGTTCTCTCTGCATCTGTTTCCATCTCTCTGGGACGTTGGAATAACCCAACATTGACAGAAACGGAGGTAAATCACCAAGGCACATCTCAATATTGGTCCAATGCTGGAAAAGGGCCCTTACGTCACTGCTAAAAGTGAAGACCCTGATCCTGTTTTCAACGCGGCGTCGGATCATGGTCTACACTGTTTGCAGATTTAATAGTAAATATACAAATGTCATAAACATGTTGCAAACAACGCAGATCCAAATCGGAAATCTCTATGTCTGATCTGGGTCTACACAGTTTACTATGTTGTAAGGGACCTTTTCCCAGCTGGCGGCCCATATGTTTAACAACACAGTTCACTATAAAATAAGATGCAAACTAAAAATGTATTAAGACTTGGTTGTCACTAACTTTCTTAAACTAAGATTATGTTCAAGTACATTTTCAACTTCAGATCCCCCCCCCCCAGTTTTGATCTGCCACTTCACTACAATGTGTGAATTGTTCACTGGCAGTAAAATTTTAATGCAGTAACAAAATATAAGGGGCACATTCATTCACACTGATTTTGTATGTATGAGCAAATTCTCAATTTGAAAAGTTTAGTGATAATGATCTCATCTCAATTGAAACTGTTTGCAAAAAGTATGCTTAATTTGTTCGCGCAGTTATATAACCCTAGCCAATGACAATAAAACCTTTCTAAACCAGACACTCTCTTAACCGGAAATGCGACTAAAATGTGTTTTTAAGACAGGTTACAGAAATGTAGGCAGTATATGAGCTTTCTGTATTACTTTCAGTCTGCTCTAAGCAGCCACCTGTATTTACAACACATTGTTATTGTTTTTTGTTAAAAAGTGTCCATTATTGAAAAGTTTTACTGTAACTCATATGCTTTTTTCAGCTAAAGCCCCATTTTCCGCAATGGATTAACAAAAGGTGTATTTATTTGGGCAAAAAGGTAGCTGTGCCTGTTATTATACAGAGTAAATGATTCATGGAATTACTGACCACGAAGTTCCTCACCGACATGTCTATTAACCCCTTTACCTAATATGCTTTTATAAACATCTGATGAAAAGGATGAAGTATCTCATGGAAACGAAAATGCCAATTTTTTAATGGTTTAGAAAACATTGTGGAAAATGGAGCATTTGCTCATTATGAGCAAATGCTTCATTTTTCACATTGTTTTCAAAGGTTAGGTATTACAGAGGCGTTTCATCATACTTCTACGAAGTAAAGGGTTAAGGTATTTCATCACTATGACAACTGATACACCTTCACTACTTCATCACGCTGTCCTACATATAGCAGACCTGTTTGTTGGCTGAAGCACAGTGACCAGGGATAAGTCAGACCACTAAGGAGAACCTTTACTTTGGTGCAGTTGAGGTTGAGCAGGTGGATGTTGTTAGACCATTTTCCACAAGCTATAACTCTACCTAGCTGATCAACAACAAGGCCTCCTGGGCGCCTCAGTTCCTTGTCCTTGTACACAGCTAGCACAGAACCATCTAATGTGATCCTTTTGATGTTGTGGTTGTTCCAGTCAGACACATATAATGTTTTGCAGTCAGGACTAAGGGCTATATGGTTAGGCCATACAAACATCTGGTCTCCCTCAGAGTCTCTCTCTATTCTCTTTTCTAACACTCCATCTAGGGTCAGGATCTCTATCTTACCTGGATTTTCAAAAGTCACAAACAGCTTGCTCCCGCCATACACAATACCTCTACATCTTCCATTCACTTTCATTTTCCTGTCAATACTGAGAGTTTCAGCCACCTTCACAAACAAGATCTCCTGGGTACCAGGGACTGTAACAGCAACCTGGTCGGCAGTGATGGCTGTGAGATCCCAGGGTGGTGTTTCTGTCTTCAATTCAGTTGTAACTGTTGCGTTTTGTAGATTAACTAGTTTAACTTTGTAGTTTTCCGAATCTGTCAGGACCAGTTTATTGCTAGGCAGTAAGGTACACCCAGGGATGTAGCATGTGTTCCTGTCAGTTGCTGTTTTCACCGTGATGTCTCTCTGGCGTGTTGCAGTTGTAGCCTGTTGAGCTGGTTGGATAGTTGACAGTTTGTCAGAATAGGCCTCCCTCGCTGTTTTCCTGTCTGTTGCTGTCTTCACGGTGATGTCTCTCTGGTGTGCAGCAGTTGTAGCTTGTGGAGCCGATTGGTCACGTGGCATTCTGTTAGCTGGTACACCAGTAAAGGCCTCCCCCGCTGTTGCGCCCTGTGCTGTTTCTGCTGCTGCTGCTGCTGCTGCTGCTTCAATAGTAATTTTCCCTAAGACAGCAGGGGAGTTCATGATCTGTCGTATCTCAGCACCAGGCTCAAACTTATAAATCTTCACACAATTTCCCTCCTCTGCTGTTTGTAAGACTTCTCGTAATGTTTCTAGGTTACCATTGACTCGCTTCATTGTGATGAAGAGCTGACAGAGCTGGTCATTTTCCTGTAGCTTACGCATATCAGATTTGATTTTCTCTATTTCACTTTCAACACCTTTTCCTTTCTCCAAAATGGCTTTCATGTTCTTAACGTCGGCATTTTTCAGTTTTTCTGTCTGAATCTTTACGTCTTTCTCTAGCTGGCCAAATGCTTTGATCATGTCGTTTCTGTGTTGCTGGAAGCATGTGTTGGCTTCTTCACAGCATATTTCTGCCTTGCTTATATTTTTTCGGGATTTGTTTATGATAGCTTGTGACTTTGCCTTCATAACAGTCAGCTCTTTCTCAAATGACTTGTATTCCTGACTGGCAAGCAGGTCTGAGGAGATATCTCGTATGTATTCCATTCCTTCACATGCCCGATGGCCGACTGTCATACAGACACTACACCCTAGGACCCTGTGATCCCTGCAGTAGAACTTGATGGTTTCCTCTGGATGTTGTTCACATGGTTCTGTCCAAGCATCCTTGTGGGCTTGGGTGATGGATGGTGATAGCTTTTGTGGCTGCTGTGGTTTCTCTTTAGGCATCGTTGTTTTGTCCAGCAGCTGATGGTGTTTGGACACCCGAGTCTTCCTGTGGATCTTAAAACATTCTCTGCACAAGTAATCTGAGCAGTCTACACAAAATCCCTCGGCTTCTACGTGTTTTCCTTCCTCACTACAAAATTCACAGCATAAATCAAACACAACTTCAGAACTCATTATGACAGAGGCAGAAAGCTGCTCTGATTGTTTATATTCTGCCATTTTATCCCTTTTAAGTCTGCTAATTTACGTCTATAACTGGTTACAAACTCAGTCATAAAATATGAAAATAACTACGTGAATCAATACACCTACGCCGTGTACAATCTTTATCTCTCTCAAGGTTTATGTTGGGGTATTGACTATATAAACCTTGCTTGTTTTAACATTCATAACCACTTCTAAATATGCAAAGCTCTTGCAGCCGGAATACATGATGGTAGGTCAATTGCTGTCTGATCTGCATCCAACCTGTTTATGATTTTTTATATAATAGTTGAATTAATTCAGCTAATTAAACCTTCTAAACACATTAAAACAGACAACAGGTATGGCAGTCAACACTTAAAGGGCAGAGTTGGTTAGATTAAACACTACCCTCGCTTACCTGAATACAATATATCACAAAGGACAGCAATCGATAAACGGCAACAATGGGGTCCTATGAACCAGGGGGCCGTTTCACAAAGCTTCTTAGTAAAATATTAAACTTAAGTGAAAATTTCAAATGCAGATTTCTAATTTATTTTTAAATATATTTCAACGAAACTCTGCATGCTTGTGAAAAACTATGTTTTTCACAAGCATGTAAAGTTTTAGTGAAGTATCTTTTCTAAATAAAGAGAAATCTGCTTTTGAAATTTTCACTTAAGTTTAATATTTTACTAAGAAGCTTTATGAAACGGCCCCAAGGTCAAGATGATTTATGAAAAATGATTTTTTGAAATCCATATAGTATTGATAATAGTTTGTCTCAACCCATTACACCATATTCTAATTTAGACTTATTCACAATGAAATTATATGATGAAGAGGAGAAATCTAGGAGAGGAAATTTAAGCATAAAATTTTAATTGTTTTAAAAACATTGTGGAAAATGGAGCATATGCTCCATTCCCTACAGTGTTTTCAAAAATTGTCTACTAAAGAGGCTCCAAAAGGTGTATTTTTGCAGTTGTGGGTTCATTCAAAATTGAAATATTTCTTGACTACTGGATTGTAAATATTGCAACCGTGAGGAAGTTGAAAGATTGGTGGAACAAGACACCCCTTATTCTAAAAGTCGGGCACTGATTGTTATATATTACCCTATTGTGTTCAAAATGATCTTCGGAATAGGCAAAAAATAAGAATCTGATCAGGATCTTCACTAATTGCTCATGGCTTGCTGTTTGAAAACTATGGTCATTACAGTAGGGCATAATTATGAGATATAAATCTTAACACTTAACTCAATATATACGCATATATACGCGTATTTACAAACAGTGTAGACCCAGATTATACTGCTCCTTCTGTTCAGGGTCTTCATTGTTTGCCATTGGATATGTTGAGTCATAACTTTATCTGTCTACCATGAAAAGCGTTGTCATAACTCCTTACTTAAAACAATAGGCCTAGTTGATTACTGTTACCAGGGGGTGAAGTCTCTAGCATACGTAGCATTCCTGAAGTAGGTTAACTGATAGTGTCACATTTATCTGACTTTTAAACCTGCTGCTGAAATAAAGGTCGACAGAAATTTGAGCCTGCTTTATTTTCAAATGTCGTCCAACTTATCATAATTATCATTTGGTGAAACCTGTGTACGAGGGTCAAACCGCATTTGTCAAGATCAGACGCCGACTTACCCGTCGTCTGATCTGGATTCAAGCTATGCGCGTGTATCACCGTAGTTGTGAGCAGTTGGTTTATTTCAATGTATTGATTACTCCATGGTACGCTGGATTATAATATTTACCTCCTTCCCCTAAGTAAATATTATATTAACCCTTAGCTATACGTGTTATTCTTACGCTCTTTATGGTGAAGTTATATAAAGATAATCTAACATAAAGAAAAGAAACAATGTTTCAGCAGAAAGAAAAGCAACAATGTTTTAGCAGAAAGAAAACCAACAATGTTTTATGGCTTGGAAAACAATGTTACAAATCGAGAATTTAACTGTGATGCCTTTTTTCAGTTGTATTGAAATCATTGGAGAAAATAAATCACTTGTTTCTGCTCTATTTCCTACAATGTTTCAAAAGCTCTCAGTTACATTGGTGCTTAAAAGCGCTCATGTGTAGAATGGGTCAAACATACCACAGGCAAACAGAGCAAATCGACTGCTCAGACCCCTGTTCTACACGTTTTCTTCCTATGAATATTTATCACATGCAGTATTTTAAGATGTTATTCCATATTGCCACCTTTTTGCAAAAAACATGATCATTGCACATATAATAACTCTTTATTCCATAAGTATGCTAATTTGGCTAGTTCACAATGAAAGTATGTGAAACATATACAGCCATTTATAAAACATTGCAATGTTATAATACTGCGAGAAATGACCGAAAAAAATCACGATTTGGCCGGTTCATATTGCTCTGGCGTATATTTTTGTAAGTTTGCTATTCTATATTAAGACATCTTCTACACAGACATTTCCTCTGTAGCTAATATAAATTTGTTCTTGTATTTCTCGTGTCGATATAGAATATTATAAGCATTCCTAGCAAATAATAATTAAGCCTTTATAATTCGAAAATGCTGATAAACTGACACCAACTTCTACCGTAAATCATCATATTTCTTCATGTAAGGTGTGTATCAAACATTTCCTACACTTTTTACAAAAAACAATCAAAAAATATTTCCAGTTTTAGGGAGACCCCCTTTAAGTGTTTTAAAACATTACATAATACATCACAACTGAGTGTCAAAACAGTCTGGGTCCGGATCAGAAGCCGGTATAAACTGGATCCAATTTGTTAGCAAAATTTGCCATTAAGGCTATACAGTCAAACCTGTCTTGGGCGGCCATCAAATAAGATATCATAGTGACTAGTGATGTCAGGTGGTCACATAATGCAGAAAGAAAGTCATGCAGAAAGCTCTAGTCAGAGCTTTCTGCATAACTTTCGTTCTGCATTAAGAGACCACCTGATATAAATACTACAAATGCTTTGGTGTTTAGTGGCCGCTATTACAGGTTTGGCTGTATATGGTCCTGAAAAGTAGGATGTTTTGTCACCTTTACAGTTAGACTTTATGAGGAGAGATGAGGGGCTGTATTCATAAAGCTCCCCAGGAAAATCTCAAAATTGAGTGAAAATTTCAAATGCAGATTTCTCTATTTCTACCCACAAATCTTCATTGAAACTGTGCATGCTGATGAAAAACGTAGTTTTTTCATAAGCATGCAAAGTTTCATTGAAGTATGATTGAAAATAAATTGGAAATATCCATTTAAAAGTTCACTGAAGTTTGAGAGTTTCCTTAGGAGCTTTATGAATACGGCCACTGATGACAGATTTATAAGGCGCCAAAATAACAAGTCATAGCTACTAGGGTAAATATCATTTGCTTGTATTGTCACATTAGATTCCAAAATGCATGATGCATGAAAAAAGCAAAAATTTCCCTTCCTATCATTGTCAATCTAAATGTTGTTGTCTGCTTAGAGTTCTCGTCTGTTTTGTTGTTTTCAAAATAAATTTAATTTCCTCAGCTTTTAGGCCAACCGTGTGTTTTTTTCCAATTGGAAGATTTGATCCAGATCAGACACTGAATTCCTCGATGCCTGATCGTGATCGAAACTGATTGTTTTTACCCGTATTGTCAACATTAATTGAACTAAGGTTAAAAATTATCCCTTACCCCGCTATTCACATCTGTGGTGATACATGTTTATGCAATCAGCGTGGATCCTGATCAGACACCGAATAAGTCGGCGTCTGATCAGGATCCAAGCTGTTTGACACTCAGACAATAGTTTCACTAAATTTGAATAAATCAGACAGCGTTCCAAAAATGAAGCAGACGACAATTTGTGCAGACGTTAATTCGAGCGGGCGATATTTGGAATAATTGAATAATGATTATATTAGCTCTAATGAGACAATATCTCCGAGAACGGTGGTTAAAACATAACAATTCAACCCTTATCTAGCCAATCCCGACAATAGTGATGTCATCAAATCAGCTGGGATCCGTATCAGACGCCGAGCTACTAATAGTTTCACTCAATTTGAATTAAATCAGACAGCGTTCAAAAATAAAGCAGACGACAATTTGAGCGGGGGATAATTGGAATAACAGAATAAGGATTATATTAGCTCTAATGAGACAATATTTCGTTGGAGGTTGGCAAAACATAAGAATATTACTGCTTGTCGGACATTGTTGACGCAAAACACTACAAGGATTTATTGCACGTGCTTTGGACATGCAGTTTGATCCCCACAAAAGACTTGGATGGACGGAAATGACCTTTCTTAAATTTAACCCCTTTACAGCCGTGGCAACAATGCGCATGCGCAATATTTCCTCTGCATCGTATTTTAACTTTACGGATTCACTTAGTTTTTTCGCCAAAAATGGCTCAGTGTCAAACGGCTTAGATCCGGATGAGACGCCGAGTAACCCACTAGCTACTTTAGACGTGTTTACAAGAAAGGAATCTAATGAAAACTTTGAAAGTCTAGGGAAAAACTAATATCACTTTTGAATTGTACTGAAATCATTGTTGAAAATGGAGCATTTGCTCGAAATGAGCAAATGCACAATTTCCTGCAATGATTTCAATAGCCATAGAGGCGCTAAAGGGGAATCTGTAGTTGAAAGGGGTAAGACAGGTGGCCACTTAATTCAGAATGAAAGCAATGCAGAAAGCTCTATAATGAGCATTCTGTATTACTTTATTTCTGGTTTAAGCAACCACTGTACTTAATTGTACCTAAATACCTTATTTAATGGCTGCTATAGAGAGGTTTGTAGGAAAATGAAAACTGTGAATCTATTCTAATCGAACTAACAATCAACAGTGGATTGCTACAGGCATAACAACATTGCTATTTTTAATAATATTTTATTGAATATTGCATAGTAATTTAGGCCGCGTCACGCATAAAGGGGCACTCTGACATATCGAAAAAGCGCTGATTCAGTTCTTTGCCAGTGCTACTGTGCCAGGATCTAGTCACGAAATTTACTATTTGTATTCATTTACGGGTAGAATTGGATGTCCTTTAAGATTGCAAACAGTGCAGACCCTGACTAGCGGCCACGTCAGTGACGTGGCGGCTGGTCTGGGGCTACACTGTTTCCTTTGTCCGATTGCCCCTTTTCGCTACGTGGCCCATTTGAACAAGAGTATGTTCAGATACACTTTAAAGGTCAAGTATAATATCATATTGGAAGTGATATGTACGTTTGCTAAATAATGCTTAAATGGATTAATGCATTGAGACAGATACAATAAAAGTGTTGCTAGGGAACAGAATGTGGGGGACATTCCATATACGAGGTGACTTGCACCCATTTTAACAAGAGTATGTTCTGATACACGTAAAAGGTTAAGTATAATATCATATTGGACGTGATATGTGCGTTTGCTAAATAATGCTTAAATAGATTAATTCATTGAGACAGATACAATAAACGAGTTGCTAGGGAACATTTGAACAAGAGTATGTTCGGATACACGTAAAAGGTCAAGTATAATATCATATTGGAAGTGATATGTACGTTTGCTAAATAATGCTTAAATAGATTATTTATTGAGACAGATACAATAAAAGTGTCGCTAAGAAACATGGTGAGACAAAATTATAAATCAATTCCTACAAAATGTTAATCATTTACCTCATACATTGTATCACAAAGATATATGCCTCCATATCATGGCTTTATCATGTAAAACTACAACACATTATGTAAGATTAGTGCCATCATAGGAATCACTAGGGTATGCTCAATGCTTTAGACATAAAATATTCAACTCCTGAGATATATAACATGAGAGTAAACCTCAGTTGAGGATACATGCAAGGTATGAATAAGCAAACTATACCATACTTGGATAGGGGCAAAATTATTTGAGATAACAAGATCTTACAAATACTTTAACCCCTTACTCCATATACATAGGGGATATTGCATGAATGGTCGTTCAACATGGAATTTATCAAACGAGTTTTCTAAAACTGATAAAAACGAGCAGTAACAATTTCAGTAGACGAAGTTAATACATTCCAATGTTTTAATGGTTTGGATAACATTGTAATGTAATGGATTACAATTGGAAGCAATCAACCCCATGTCTGATTTATTTTCTGCAGCGCTTTTGTGATATATGACTGGCCCTTTGAGATCAGCAGTGCTCAGTTTTCTTTAAAAAAAATGTAAGTGCCAATAAACCGTAATAACACTAACATGGTTTTTGAATACAACCAACGATTGTAGGTTTTTTTCCATTAACAGGTTATATATAGATTTTTTCCCTTTAAAACTTATGACTCTGTATGTCAATTTATGTCGGTGATGCTCAAAAGTCATAAGTGCCATTTTCATTATTTAAATGACATTTCAAATTGCTTTACATTTGTGAGCACACAACAATGTGTCTTAAAGACAAATGCGTTTACAAGCTTCTAAGATTTATATTTGCTTGTTTGACAGGTATATGTTTCTTTCTTTACCAGGTGTTTTTGTAGCTTGTTTTTGCTTTGTGGCAACAGTTGGAGGCACGCCGTGTACCCTTTGAGGGATAGACACTGACAAATGTTAACCTGTACAAACAGTCCGCTTAGATTTCGAGTAACTTGGCATCTGATCTGTCCCTAAAGTTTTTTGTCACAATCTTCAAACATGACATATAAAATGCCATTTTTACAGCCCGGACGGAAAGTGTTATGGTAACACCGATGCGGGCGGTTGGCTTTTGGCAATAATGTATAAGCCAAGTTCTATTATCATGCAAATGGATCAAGATTGTTTTGGACTATGGCCCTTAAATTATCCAAAATTGGTCCTCTCTCTACTCCAAACAGATTTTCATCCAATATTCACCAAACTTTGTAAAAATTTGTGTAGGCATGATGTCTTGGCCAACTTTAATAACCAGGTACATTTTCCTAGTTTTTTTTTTAGTATCTTTAAACTTTCCAAAGTTGGTCAAATGAGCACCGTCCGCTTACTAAGTCGACATTTTTTTATCATTATTCCAGCAAATTTTTTCCAGGCATAATGCCTTGGCCAATATCAATATCCAGCCAAATCGCCAATGAAACTATAATATTGATTTGTTCTTTGGATTATCAATAATTAGTCAAATTAGCATTATCCCTCCTTACTTCGAACAAGTGCCGTTTGACTTACACGGTTTGGTACTCTTGTTGAATATTATTTGCATTTCGTTTGCGTTAAAACGTTAACACGGTAAAGAAGGGCGTTTCTCCATCTGCACGTGTCGATGTATTTAGTTCGAGCTTTTGATAATTCTAACTAGTAGAAATTGGCAGTTTAGCACTTGTGAGATGCCTTATTGACAACACGGTACAGATGACCTTGGCATATTTCCTGTACCCAAATTGACCATAACTGACTTAACCTCTCAGATAGCTAGCTATTAGATTCCGGTTAGACTATTTCTTGGAATCTTGGGTAGTTGTATATTGTATATGGATCTTTTATGCCAAAGTAGCATGAGAGTAGACCTCATCACTGTCATATAATATCCGGGTCTTATATAAATACGATTTCTGGTTAATATTTCCTTCTGATATTGGTCGGTCTTGTAATATTCTACACGAATAAGCAAATCCCATAACGAGAGTCGATAGTCCGTATATTAACCCTTCGCCTGCTACGAAAATTGTCGTCTGCTGAAAATGTCGTCTGTTTCATTTTTAAATATCGTCCAATTTTCTTAAAATTTAGTGAACCTGTTGTCTGAGTGTCAAACAGCTTGGAGCCAGA
>JAULCE010748628.1:0-13118 GCA_032359355.1 Macoma nasuta | reverse complement strand
CATTTGTGAAGGAGTTACAACCATATTGCACTAAGCCCACGATTTGTGTAAATGACTTCGGTTTTATAACAGCGGGATAGTATTGATCAGATATACAGTACGTCTAGTCGTAATAAATATTTTTTATGACGAAATTATATCTCATTTCTCCATTATTGGTAGTATAGGGACTATGAATAAATGTCAGGAAATTGTTTTGCAAAAACCTATTACAAAAATTGACAAAACATCTAAACAAGCCTATCAATTTTGGTTGTCTTCCAAAAACGTTTTTTCTCCCCCTGTGGGCATTACAATATGAACGCCCTTCTAAATTTGTTTTCCCAATGGTTTCAGTTTACGCACCATGACCTAAAAGCTCAATACATTATGAACAAAGTCTTCACAGGCAGACAATTTGCTTATTCATAAAAACCTTATATACACTTAAAAGATAGGTCGTATAACTCAGATTAACTCGTATTCAATAAGTTTGTCTGTGTACTTATAAAAAGCCGTAAGCGCCGTTTCGTCAGAATTGCTGTTACGACTTTTAGAAGTACACCGACAATGTGCTAATTATAAAATACACCCATTTGTAACCGCCCATTTAAAAAACAGAGAACATTTGCATAAGAACATGCCGTTATTCAAGCCTAAGCTATCGAATGTCGGCTCTTTAATATTGATAAGGATTTGGGAATGTGTGCTTAAATGCCGTGCTTTTGTTGTAGGACCGTTGTACTTTGGTGTAAAAATTCAGGCCGACAGAAATATAGAGAACGTTCGGAAAGTATTACATATAATGGTAGTTGACTAGTTTCGAGCATTTGTTGTCCATGCAGAATAAAAACAAAAGAAATGATTGGTTCGAAGTTCTCAAGTCTGCCATACGTGCTTAGATACGTTTGGTGCCATGTAATTGGACAACATATGAAAGGACGATTTGCTTGTTAGAAGCAAGTGCTCTATTTCCTATAATGTTTGAAATAGTCGTCTGCTACGACAAAAGAGGTCGTAAGTCAAAACTTAAGAATTCTTTTAATTTATGTTTTCTCTAGCTAACCCTGTCATGTAACATCTTTTTGGAATTGTCCTTTCAAGACAATTAATTGTCCTTTCAAGACAATTCCAAAGAGATGTCACGTGACAGGATTTGATTGAATAAATCGAAATTACAAGAATTCTAAAGTTTTGACTTACGACTTCTTATGTCGTAAGACCGTTGATTAAACGGGCCCCTGGGGTGCAAACATGCGTTTCTATGGAGTAAAGGGTTACAGAGCTTTAAATGTCTGATTCCAATTTTACACTTAATATAATATTTTAATTAAAGTACAAGCAATAAAGCGGTCGTTCTTTAATATCCTTCACCGACATATGCTATATAAATCACTATTACAGACATTGCTATCCCAGATCAGACGCCGCCTTTCTAAGGCGGCGTCTAATCAGGGACAACACTTTTTGTCATAATATTTAGACCAAATACTTTTTAAACATTGTGGGAAATGGAGTGTTTGCTCATAATGACTTCATTGTTAATGAGTCTAATGTCATATGTAGAAAATGGTTAAGTGACAATCATCTGCCTTTATTCTTGACTATATTAGTACAATATTTAATCTCAAGTAAGATGCAGACGACGATTTAAGATTTGGCACCGAAATCTTGTACAAACCATCTGTGGTACTAGTGTAATCACAGTTAGACGCGAGCCCGTCATGCAATTTTTATATACATCATTTCCATAATTTGACAGTTTATTAGAGTTTCTATGACACCAAAATATGATATGCCGTTAATGAGAGGAAGGCTAGATTTGAGGTCATTTTCCTCAGGATCAACAAAATAAGGCGTTTCGGGCGATCATAGCCAGGGCCCTATCAGTTTACAATTAATGAGCCCAGTAGTGTTAACTATTTGCGTGCGGCGTATATTACCGTCTGCCCAGAATGGCTTCTTGACACATTGTCGCTTGCATTATTTGCAAACCAGATATTAAGTGAAACCTGAATTGAGCGGCCACTAAAAACAATACAGTATGGTCTTTCAGACAGGTGGTCACTAAATGCAGAACGATAGTAATGCAGAAAGCTCTCGAAAGAGCTTTCTGCATTACTTTTGTTTTGCATTAAGTGATTAACTGTCATTGATAATCTCTATGATGTTCTGTCTAATGGCCGCATAAGACAGGTTTGACTTTATACGCTATAGTTTCTCTTCAAAACTGTAGAATGTGCCAGGCAGTTTGGATTCCGATAAGACGCCGAGTTACTTGGTTCTATTAGTGACTCGAACAGTCTAAAATTGCCCATCTGCTCGCGTTGTCCGTTTGGTCGAATTAATCTTATTATCTAAACAAAGTTCGGATGTACCAGTGGGAGACTGTACTTTGTGCCGATACTGTTTCTAGATAAATTTATGCTGATCTGTTGTGATGTAAATTATGGGCAGAATCTTATCAGTCACACTCTAGATTGATATAATATTCATTGCATACACGATCCAAATTTCGATCGAAACAAAATCATGTATTTGCGTACAATTCAATATTGTGAAAAATATGTTCTGATTTAGGTCTAAATCGTCATCCAAACACGTGTTTTCTGCCATTGAACTCGGACGAAAAGCTTTGTCAGTAGAATTTTCTCTCTAACGGACATTCGGATAACTCCTGTTTTATGCCCCCACCACTAAAAGAGGGGGCATACAGATTTGCCTTTATCCGTCTGTCCGTCCGTACGTCCGTCCGTCCCGAAAAGTTTGTGTCACGCATAACTCAAAAAGCGTTTGTACTACAGACTTGAAATTTTATGGATATATTATTCAGGGTGTGGACAAGTGCACCTGGGTACTTTCATCCACCCAAAATTAATATTTACGGAGTTTGGGGCCTTTATTTTTGTGAAAATATGGCATTTTTTGACAATGCGGAAGTGGGGGCATCTGTTTTCTACGGACACATTTTCTAGCTTATCACTAAACAGAGACAATATTTTTGATTGTTTGTCCTGATACCACCGGGGAACAATCGCCCCACAATCACCCCCTGCCTATTTATCTCGGTGGCATAGGTTACATACGTCAATTTATCTTTGTCCACTTTTTGGCATATCCTTTGTCTTAGCTCGAAAACGACATGATATGCAGTAGGTGGCGTCTTATCTGGGACTTCACGTTTTTGAAATGTTTTGTAGCGCCTATGGCGGTGAAAGGGTAAAGACCTTTAGGGTGAAAGATCCCCGATGTGTCTCCTTCTTGCATGGTCACCTAAAGCAAACGTGCCTGTACAACTGGGTGACCACAGTAGCAACCAATCAATCTAGCACCCGTATGTTGGGTTCGGGTAAAGGCAATGTTGTTTGGTAGGACTTTGTCATCGCTTGTATAATCGAATGTAAATGTATATAAATAATACCTCAGCCACTCGACATACCGCCGTCTATACCGGGCAACGCCCCGATTACGTCCTAGGGCAAAGCCCACCTTTCCCCTTTATCTAGGCCCAACTTACAACAATATTGAAATTTTAATGAATAGTACTTTTAAGAAGTAGGGGTCATTTCGAACTGCGCTGCACCGTAGGTAAACATCTAAAGCGTCCTCGTTCTAATCCGATTGGTCAATAATGGCCTCTGTGTCCAAGACCGAGGCGACCACGACATTTTTAATCAATGACCAATCCCGGAGCCCTGGTGGGAACCCTTTGATGCTATATTACGAATGTTTGCTCAATCATTAGCACACTTAAACAGAGTCGCCTGCGACAAAATTGTCGTCTTCGACAATAAAAACAATAGTTTGTCTTCAACATTTTCTCGAAAAAACAACACCCATAGTTTTCGAACAGTTTGAAATCGGATGAGACGCCGAGTAAATCGGCATCATATCAAGACCCTGACTGTCTGCAAAGGGTATAAATCAAGTGAAGTCACAATTTCAGAGACAAAGGGCGACGCTGTCCGCCTGATACATGTATAATGTATGTAACTTCCAGTGTTTAGTCGCTACATCGACACAGTAGCGCCTAATTGAGCCTTATTAACCCTTATCCTGCTGCTAAGATGCTCTGCTGATGAAATTGTCGTCTGCTTGATTTTTCAACATTGTTAGTTTCGCTTCCAATTGGGTGAAACTATTGTCTGAGTGTCAAACAACTTGGATCCGTGTCAGACGCCGAGTTACTCGGCGTCTGATCCGGATCCAAGTTGTTTGTAAACATTACAACTGTATTGTAAGGTTGAGCCTAGTATAATAATTATATTTGACAGTCTTATCTTAAATGTTTAACGTGCAGTGCACTGTTATCATGTTTATTTCCTTCTCCGTCATGTCTTATCATTCCGCGGTAAACATAATGCAAACTATCCATTCAGATCACTATCCAACTAGGCCTAGTTTGCTTTGCGAATGTCCTAGATCCAAAATTTACTAGATCTATTGTTTTCTGATAGGCGTTCGCTTAATTCACGAGTTTTGGCGACTGTAGAATATTCATTAAACTCAATATGTTTCCATCAGACAACAATGGAGTTGCAAAATATAATTTTGACAGCAACTTTGTGAGAAATTATGCAAACAACGGCTTCTCGACAGGATCCATTGTTTTGGGAACAAAGATGCGCATTCCAATAGGAAACGCTTGAAACTTCAACTTAAAGAAAAACTACAGACGACAAACATCGCAGACAAAACTGATTTCTGTTAATTAATCCCGGACTCTTCCGTTCTTGCAGACAAGTTCAGATCGGAGCGTCGGGCTTGCTACGAGTTTTACCCCTATCTCCGCCATTAAAATTGTCCATTCTGAAAATATCGTTGTTGTTTTTTAACTTTACAAATTTTGCTCCAAATTAGAAGACGCTGTTGTCTGAGTGTCTAACAGCTTGAATCCGGATCAGACGCCGAATTACTTGGCGTTTGATCCTGATCCAAGTTGTTAGCTTTAATCATATGTTAATAACTATGGTCGCGATTGGCCATTAAATTTTATAGATATCGCGTTTTAAAATAAAATCACTGAAATGTATTACGAGCATGATTCAGAATATTTATCAATGAATCTTGTAGCTAAAACCTGTTTGGGAAGGCGCAGCTCAGACACACTAAGTCTCGTCACGCGCTGTTGTATTTTGTGACCCAGTTCTCCTATCCTTGGCTAATATTTTAAATCGTTGGTTTCTCCAACTCTCGTCTGCTTGAATTATTTCTTACGGATATTCAGTAGCCTATCCACGTCTGCCTCCGATATGAAACTGGGTGCCAGGCATGGGGAAAAAATACAACATGGATATAGATGCCACGTCATGCATTTGTGTAGGGGGATTATATAGATTGAGGAAGGTTTGAAATAGATTAGCGTGGTTATTTTTAAGGCGATCGAGTACAAACCATCGGCGTGTGACCCCCGGATCATTCGATCTACTCCGGAGCTTTTCATAGATATTTAATGTAGCAGAGACACAAAAGGCAAAACAGCTGATCGTGTTGTGAACACACGAGGAAACGATCGCCTATCGCACAATCTTGGGTCTTACTGTGAGTTTAGAAGGGAATGAGTCATGCTTACCCAACTGGTTGAAAGAGACTCTTTGTACTGCAGGCAACTCAAAAAGCAGCATTTTAGAAAACTTTAAAAATCTCAACTGCATTATCAACCCCCCCTACTACCTAAAGCTGACGGTTCTTAAAATGACTGCATTGCACATGGTTTTCATTTGCGTTTTCTCTCTGTTTTCAGTCACCACATTCAAGAGTCAATGCCAATATACAGTAACACCTCTCTAAACCGGACTTTTTTTTAACAAAAACGTTTTTTTCTAAATCTAGATGGCTGCTTAATGTAGACTGATAGTAATGCAGAAAGCTCCTTTAGGAGCTTTCTACATTACTGTCTGCCTACATTACGCTGTAGCCTGTCTGGAAAAACACAATGTAGTCTTATTGTTCGGTACAGAGAGTGTCCGGTTTAGAGAGGTTTTACTGTATGAGTTCGACTCGCATTGACCATCATTGACATACTCAGTCGTCATGTCGCAACAGGTGTGGACACTTTATGATCCGGGACCTTGCTACGTAATCTTTACCGATATCATTTATGGCTCATAATCAACTTATTATTTCTCTAGGGGGAGTTTTCTTTGATCGTGTGTCGGTCAGCTACTCATACAATGTCAATATTAATGACGTTTTTACGACTGAAGTCCATCCTGACGGTCTAACAATGTACACCGGTCTGTATTGACCATACGTCATCAGTCAATTAGTAACCCGGTTTCGTTCCCGGGCGTTCGGGGAATAGTTTGACAAGAGAAACCTTTTAATTAATAATTGTTGAATTGTGGAAATGGCATTGTATGTTTTCATTGAGAATGCATACATCGATGATCTACAAGCTAGCTTGATTACACGATGTTCTTGCCTTTTAATTCCCAACCCATTCCCAGACATGAGACTCAAGAATGGCACCCAGCCTCTACCGTTCAGGTAGAAGCTGGGAGTCATCACCGAGTCTCGAATCTGAGAATTGGTTCCCAGGTATGTCGGAGCACACCAGAAACGTATTGGGACTAATACTGTACCGAGGTAATTCTATTGAGATTCGGGAAGCAAGAACATTCTCTGATCCTTTTGTTTGGCTCCCAGTGACCTAACTAGGGTTATCATGATTCTTGATTGTGAAGCTTGAGTCTGGGTTGGTGAATTATTCCAATCTAATGCGATGTGTTAAATCCGCGCTCTACGATTCATCTTTTTAAACCATTTCTGACGGAAGCAGTTCGGGTGTCGTTAGGCTGTTTGCTTCTTTTTGAATATGGAACCAAATATATTCCCCTTGTTTATTATAGATGTAACTTTACCAAGAGATAAAAGTAGGAACATGGATATATCTGGCGCTTTGTTTAGAGCCACGATTGCGTCTTGTTTCTCTCAACTCACTTGCCTAGTTTTTCAAGGACTCGGAACACTCAAACAAAAACGTCCAGGCATGATTCTGGCTGAAATTTATTAGCACTTGACTATCATAAATTTAACAGCTCGGGCATTAAATGACCATCATCATGATTGCCCAGATCAGCCTTGTACATGCTCCTGGTATCCCAGAAGTCGGGGCATCTTACCATTCCAGATAAACAAACCCCGGCCATCTGTTCTATCAGAGACCGCATGATGCTAACAGGGATAATTAGCGATTAGTTTATAGCGCTCGTGTGCTACCTTTATTACTCCAAGTCTTTGGACAGCAGAACCTCAACAAATTGTGTAGACCCTGATCAGACTGCTCCTTTGGGAGCAGTCTGATCAGGGTGTACACAGTTTGCTTCAATGACTTGCTATTTCGATCACAAGAGTATGGTAAAATCAGCTTGTCAGATATTTTGGATGAATACACAAATATCTCAAGGTGGCCGAAGACTTAGATTATTTACGGTATATACAGCCCTACCAGTGCTCCCTCATAAATCATTAATCCACACATATTAACCAGGTATAAAATTTCATGAAAGTGGACCAATCGCGCCTAGCTTCGGGAAATTTGTCATCTGTTATCAGTTGCTATAGTCGGCTGTTGGACATGCAGACGTTGCAGAAACTGTGAAAATTGAGATTAGAAGTTTGAATCATGATGAATACTGACCCTACAGATTACAAGAGGCTGTTCTTGGATCCAGATCATTACACGTGCCTGAATTAGTTTTGATCAAGCTAACGTGGAGACTTGAAAGAATATAACCAGTACTGTGGTAACATAGATCTCTGTAGCAACCTGTAGCAATGCTTCGGAATCGCCTGTTCTTATCTGGGCAAACTGCATACCGGTACATTTTGGGTCTACACGGTTGTTTTACTCACAGTATCTATTGGTGATAAAAGGAGGATGTCATTATTAATACTTATGTGAAGACTTTAACCATTTGGATTTTCAATTAAACTTTTAAATAATATTAAGCATGTAGAATTATTTCCATTACAGTCAGGAGCTGTCTGGTTTGGGTCTATTCGTTTGTAAATAAAGGGTTGGGTCAAAGAGACGATTAGAAACCGTCGACACTTTGTAGTACGTGCTTAAGATGACTTTGAGATTTGTCCATGAATATTTGTGATCATTCCATGAAATTCGGTAGTTAAACGCACAGAGGACATGGGTAATGGCTGTTCACAATATTACAATCCCATTTCAGGCGTGAAAGGTGGATAGCACAGTAAAGTAGCATTGATAATCACCAAATTGGCTGTAAAAGATACATGGTGACTCACAAGTATGATATCTGTTTGACAAAAAAGTGGTATATGATAACAGCGTGTGCCTTTCATCTAAAATTCTTCATTTCTTCACCAATACCTTTCAAGTGACCTCTCATTAGCATCGCCTCGATGAGGCGATGCTAATGAGAGGTCACAAGATACAGTTTGGATGAGGAAATAGCTTTTTTAAACAGACTGCCTTAACTCGTCATTCTATCTTGAGGTCAGAGTTTGTGAACCGTGTTGGACAAATGGCGTTCAAATGATCGTTTTGAGATATTTAACAACCCCTCGCCAAGGTCTTGTGGAATAATAGACGGTGATTATAATCGTAGACATAACTCTGCAAGGAACACTTTGTTTACCGCACCCATGTTTTGCATTGTACAGTACCTGGAACGTTTTTGTTTCTCACTATCGAGCATTTTCCCATCTAAATTTCAAGCAGCCTTGATCGGTCGACGAGATGCTTGGCGTCTTGTATTGCTCCAAAGTGTTTGCAAACGCTTATGTATAGGTGCATTCATTAAATGATAAGACTGACGCTAGCTGAAACCAAAGGATTTTTTCAGTATTTTTCTATATTCTTATATTCTTTTTGGGACTATTAGTACTATAAAATGTTTGCTGTTGTTATTCCGTCGATGAAAGAGTTTAACACTATTTATTTGCATTTGTGTTCGAATGATGAATATTATGTGCTCTAAAAGGTGTCTCCTGTACGACTGTTGCGTCAAAGATATTTATATATAGTAATTTCACACATTTTATCAACCACTTTACACACCAATTTTCGCCTGTGGCATATTATGTAATACTATCAGATTGTTTCTTCGCACTCGCGGTATGCCTTATCACGATGAGCGAATGCTTGCCTGTGCATTTTCATACGACAATATTAATTCTGCTACTCAGATCATGTCGTTCGCTGAAACCCACATGCTGCCGATTTCAGCTTGACCAAGTAAATTAGAACTGTTTGTGAACACAACATTTAGCCATTATACACAGTGTAGGCCCAGATCGGTCGCTTTGTTGAAATTAAGGCGTCTAATCAGGATTCTTACATGGTTGGAATGGCAATAAACGCAATAATGTTGACCCGGATGTTACCGAACAGTTAAGACCCTGATCAGACGCCACGTCAGATACGTAGCGACTAGTCGTGGACTTCACTGTTTGCAATGCCAAAATGTACGCCGCGCTAATATATAAATGACACAAGATAAAAACTCTGGCACTGGTCATACGACGTGAAACTTGGCATCTGATCAGAGAAAACAGTTAAGGGACTCGATGATCAACATTTCAGATGGAGCTTGATGGTGATGAGCGTACCTATCCATGCTCCGTTTATTTTAAGTATGAGAATAAACAGAGTCGACCAGAAGCTGCGCTCGTGATGACCACACACTGACCAGAACGCGAGCAACACGTGCCGGCCTCTTCACTTTACGATGCCTCTTTGTTTCTTCCGCCCTCTGTTATTGCCATTCCCCGCGTGTTTGGAAATTATAATCGTATACAAAATATACTTGAACCCACTTACGGTTCTGCGTTACTTTGGACATTATGCCTTTCTTGTTAGTCTTTTGTTTTGCGGATTACTTATAGTTAGGCAAAACTATGGCATCTTAAACCATATCGTGCTAAACGCGACTGTTGCGTGCGCTAGCAACAATGAAGGTGTTTAGGCAGCAGTATTGTCGTGTTCTGGTGTTGCCTCCAGTCACATGATTTATACGCCTACCCGTAAAACAGAGAGCTATTCATTTGATGGGGATCTCAATAAATTGCGTATGTCAAATCTTTAAATCCTTTATTTTTATACTAAATCCTATGATGTAGTCTTTTGTTTGAATCGTGTTTTTTTTTCAAGACGATTCTAACAAATGACCACACCATGGGGTTTAATTAGGACATACATAGAAATAGTGAGAAATGTTTCATTTACGCGTGCTCACCTGTACGCCTGTGTGATTAGGTCGATCTATATTGATAAACAATAAATGTTCGGGATGTATATGGGCCGGTCATTTCTGGGTCAGTTATGGGTCAGTTACAAGTCATATTTACATGCATTGTTACATTCAGTAAATTCTGCCGAGTCTAGATACCTCGACAGACAAATTTACTAACAGATAGATCGATCGGAATAGTAATAATACAAATGTATATAGGATCGAGAAAAAAATAATTGCGATAGCCGATTCTACGACTAGTTTATTATCATTGCACCGCTTTCACTAAACGTCTCGAGTCGAGATCGTACTCAAACTCAAAATTTCAATCTCATATATTTACCTCAATTTTCTTGTCTGCACTGAAATTTTGTCTGCCTCATTTGTCTGCCGGTGAAACATGGAATGTTTCACCGGCAGACAAAATTTTAGTGCAGTTGCAATAACAATGAATGAGATATTTTGAGTTTGAGCACGATCTCGACTCGTAATGCTTAGTGCTACGGGCAGTAATGCCATATGCAAACAACTTTGATCCAATCAAACGTCGAATAAATCTAATAGTACACTGTAAACAGTGTGGGTCCTGTCCCAGAATTATCTTTGATGTGGTGTCTGACAAAGGTACAGTGTTTGTCATCTAAGATCTTAAACTAGTGTGCAAACATGATGTTTCAGAAACTGAGTTTGTTTTTAACAAGTCGTGTGATTTCTTTCACTTTATACTCATAGATGATGGTATCATCATGTTTGTAATGATACACCATATCCATTTGTACTTGCCATAAAACGCCTTATAAGACAGCTTCAAAGAAAATGCATCTGATATAGTTTACATCGCACGCATGTTCTTTAAATAAATAACTCGTTATGCCTGAACTAGGAGTAAGCGTTGCTTGCTGACTTCATCATTGTACATGTATCCTTCATAATGCATGTCAATGCCTCCTCTTTTAATGTACCATGTCTGTAAGCTACATGATTTGTATTCACCGAGCCTTCACTAAATCAGTTGTTTACATATCCATATTGACACGAAGAGGGTGGAACTTTAAGCATTAACACAAACCTTAAGTGAGATTTCAAGAAACTTAAGCGTTGCAATTAGTCTGAAGTGGAAAGTTGAAACAAACTGTCTGAGATGGCATGTCTCCCGGATGCGTGCGGCTACACGTGCATATGTTCAAACCCCCGTCTGCTACATTTTTCAACTCTTCCAGTTGCATTAACTATTACAAAAGATTATCGCCAGAGTGACAAACAGCAAAGCTCCAGATCAGACGCCGATTCGTTCGGCGTCTGATCTGGATCCTTGTTGTTTGTATGAATTATGTTGACCCGCTCTGCATGGTTATGAATTAAATATGTTTTGCAAAGATAAACCGGATGCGACATATTGTATATAAGGTAACATGTTCATAATATTGATTTATGCATGCGTTGCAAATTGGCCATAAATCAAAAATGCATTTGGCTGTCTGAGCAGGGTAACAAACACTAGCGATATAATTTTTCTCAGTCAATTTGGATCCTGATCAGAACAAATGTGCTGATCAGAACAAATTTGCACTCTCAAACAATTATCTCAACCTTTTGAAATAAGAAAAGGTAAGAAATGTGTTACCTGGTTTCAGGAATAGTGTTTATGAGTACAGCAGACGACTGTTGGCATGACTAGTCACGTGTCCTTTGTGATCAAAGGACATGGAGACATGTTACCGTATACATTGTTCCAATGTTTAATTTATTAGGGACTTTTTATACCACGCTGCATGGGGCCCTAGTGCTTTAACCTTCACCCTGTCAATATCGATCATAGCGATATCTTCCAACAGCTTGGGCCATGATCAGACGCCGAGTAACTCGGCGTCTGATCAAGGTCTAAGCTGTGTGACACCAAGACAACAGTTCTTACCAAATTTGAAACGAATCGGGCTAGTCTTTTAAATGAAGCAGACGAGAGATTCCGTAGACGATATTTTGGCGGCAGTATTGCGCTTAAAGCGTAGATCCTGTTTGTTTTGGAGTCTATCATATTCTTGGTTCACATCGTCAATGTTTACTGTGATCTCAAGAAACGGTCTCGCTGACTGCGGACACTTAAGGCAGAAGACACGTGACAATATGACCACCTCGGTCATTTCCGGTAAACGAGCTCGGCCTATTCCGGACTAGTCGGTATTGTTCGTGAGTTTTTCGGTCATTTCACGGAAATGACCGACACACTCACGGACAATACCGATCTCGAAATATGTCGTGGATGCTAGGGTCCTTTTGTGTCTACTGCCTTAAATCGGACCCCCTTCAGATCGGCAGGGATGAAGTTCGTCGAGTGATGTCATGACATTTCCTGCTTTTTGACCAAGCCTCTTAAATCAACTGACCGTTCAAGTGGGTGGCTGGTACTACAAACCCGCTGGTCAATAGATTTGAACATCCTGAACCCACGTTGAAGTGTGATGTACCCCGGCCACTTCAAACCTAGCCACCTTTGAACTAG
The DNA here is from genome assembly GCA_032359355.1 of Macoma nasuta. Lineage (NCBI taxonomy): Eukaryota > Metazoa > Mollusca > Bivalvia > Cardiida > Tellinidae > Macoma > Macoma nasuta. Next base: position 428 of record JAULCE010748628.1, on the reverse strand, counting down.
TCATTCATGTTATATTGCGGGAATCGGATATATAAGTTGTAAATAAATTTATCAGTTACTTTTATAACTTTTCAAATTTTCATTTTCAATCATGATCAACTCGACCATTGTTTTAACAGCCGATGTTTCCTTCATAATTACATGTTCTATAGTATTCAGCTCATCTATCAAATAAACAGCTTGGTTTTGTCCGATTTGATTTCTTATGTTATGTACATCTGATCAGAGAATGCCTTCAGGCCTCTGGTCGGGTCTACGTGCTTTGCATTTCCGTTCCCTTTCACGAGGTGTTGGCATTTAACCCTTTACTCCACATAAGCGCCATAGTGCTCGTATGTAGCAAAATACTATTGAAAACATTGAAGGAAATGGAGCATTTGCTCGTAACGAGCAAATGCTCCATTTTCTGCAATGTTTTTTCCAAAATA
>JAULCE010748517.1:0-14657 GCA_032359355.1 Macoma nasuta | reverse complement strand
TGCTGCTTGCAATTTAATAACAATGGTTACAGAGAATATTTCTAAAATCCGGAAAAATCCGGAGATTTCCGGAAAAATCCGGAGAAATGGTCTGCCTGTTACAATAACCTGTTCCAGTCATGTGTCCATGTAAGTTGAAACGAAAAAGAACCTGCATGTTTATGATTTTTCAAGACATGTTGAACCAGGTCACTGAATTCCGATATGATACTTTTGAACAGAGTCTGCACTGATTGTCTGATAGTTATGTCGGTCCAGAGATGACCATGTTTAACACTTGTCTCATATTGAGTTTTAACAAAATTGTTTTATGTAAAGAGATTTTAAACTTCTGTATTTTATATATTTGTTGAACATTACCCCAGGTTGCGAACTGCAGAGGATCAATGACACCGTGGAATTGGATAATATCCACATCTTTGGTCATTCTGAGAACATTTTCTTTGACATTGCTGATGGTGAGTAGGCTTCGTTCTAATATGGTTGAATTTCGTCAAGTTGCAATCCGGGAGAACTACATTTATCAAATTTGCACATTAACCCCTTCACTGCCAGGAAGGCTTTGCACATGCGCAATAATTTTCCAAGATTACACACACTCCCTCGACCTTTAGTAAAACCATCGGCCGAGTGTCAAACAGCCTGAATCCGAACAACGAGTTACTCGGTTTCTCATCCTGATCTAAGCTGTTTGCAAATGATACTATGGTTCGGGGGGTAGGCAGTGAAGTTATCAAATAAAACGAACAGGCTAAAGTAGCTCCCCAAAGCTTGACAACGTATCTAAAAACAAAAACGCCTATGTTTTGGCTTAGATATTTGTTTCATTTAAGTATAAATTTAACTTCACCGCAATAGAGTTTACGTTAATTTGGTCCAGATTCGACCCTATAAAACGTTTGAATAAATCCGTGGTATTTCATTACTTGACAACAAGTTGTAAATTATTGATTGGTAAAATAAATAACCATGTTGTGTCTTCAAAAAACGTATTGAATATTATATTTGCTACTTTGCAGTTCTGCTGACGGATGACATACATTCAAATGTTGCTCTACTGACAAGAAACATGGATTATGTTGAAAATGGAGTAGACACATATACCGCGTTAGTTCAAACCACGAGAGCCCGAATCAATGTCTTCATCATGGAACCAAAGTCGATAGAGCGGGGTTAGCATTTCCTGTAAAATCCCATGCCCCAGTTCATTTAATTTCGACAACTGAAACCAAGCATAAGCTCAAAATTTTAAATATGAAAATCGCCCTTATTTATTCGCCAATGAAAATAATATATGAATGCCATTCACCTTTCACTAATAGCACAAACGATGTATGTGCGAATGCATATTTTTAGGGCGAAATCGGAAGTTGAAATTAAGGAAAAACTCATAAATATAAATTATTTTTACAAACATAACTGTATGGCACAGATGAATGTCATCATGTCAACACAAGCTGTGAATCGGTCAAGTTGAATCCCGCTTATAAGTGCCTGAAAACCTTTAAAAAGGTATACTTCGCTAAACAAGTGCTATAACTGAGAATATAATATTAAACAAGATAAGGCGAATAACGCAAACAAAAGACGTGATTTAAATGAGAATATATCATTAAAATTGTTTTTATTAAAATAAATGTTTGTCACGATGATTTGTAGTAAACATGATGCTATAAAATAAAACATACGACATGCATGTTTACCCTTTACTCCTTTTTGTATGTACATACTTTAACACATTAAACGTTTATGATAAATAAGAATACTATTTAAGTGAAAAGAATAACACCAATTTTGAAAGGCTTTGAAAGCATTGTGGAAAATAAGCATTTACCAATTATTAGCAAACGATTCATTTTCCACAATGTTTTCAACTGTCATCTGCTATAGAATCGTTAGTGTATCTTTTGGATTAATAGCTAAATATCATTGTCTAGGTGCACGAACAAGAAGACAATCAGTCGTTAACGGATTCAGCGTTTATCAGCAAATAGCTCAAGCAACAGGAGGGATGGTGGTTCACACAACCAAGAACAGCATTGGCAGCGTTGTAAACCTATTAAAAGTAGGTTGACTCATATCAGATACGCTACAAAAGTAAAGTTGGGTTTTTCAACATCGCAAACAGTATGTTTTAAGACTATCAGGACCACTTCCAACTCGGAGTCAGAATACTTTAGAATCAGCTTGTATCAAATTTACTCTTCTGACTTCCAACGCTGGCTGAAATCAGACGCATTAAAGACATGGTCCATGTTTTTTACGTTTGTCTAGGTTCATTTTCCACGTGGCACTTCGCATATTTTAAAGGCCCGCTCCTTTGGTTCTGAAAAATCCCACCACCCCTTTGTCCATTTGCTCAATTTGTCCAGTGCGGGCAAGTTTCGCTTACATGGCAATTTAGAAAACTTCGAACATTCTTCTTCAAAGCTTTTTTCCAAATTTCAAATTTATTTAACAAAAATGATCCTTTTGCGAGCGAACCTCTATAAAAGTTGTTCAAGAAAAACCAACAAAGCCGCTAAGGGCGGTGCAAGTTGTTTTATTATTCTTTATGCAAATATGATATGTTCTTGTGTAATTGTTTAATCAGATGAGCAATGTAGGAACACCGAAGTTCTCTTCTTATTATTATGTGTTCTTTATTGTTCGTCGGGGTATTCATCCATTTTGTTACCGTGAATATAAAGCCTCATAATAAAATACATTTAAAACGATTAATGAAGTATTATTGAAATTGGCCATATATTACATCTGTCATAGTGAGTAATTATAACTCGTTTTGCTGCCTGTGTGATCAAGGTTTTCTTTTGAATTAATTATGCCTCAATTGTTTACTGATTACAGATAAGTTTAAGTTGACTCGGGTGATTCAAACTGATTCATTTAAAACAGTATCCTAAACTTCGATACGTATACATTATGCAAACAACTGTGTTTGTCGTGCAAATTCTAGTTTCAGTTACAGCAAGTATTCGACTTAGCCGAGCTCAAGATAACGAAATTCGACTGTATATAATTAATTCATAGCTCTTGGGGAAGCTATATTATATGTTTTAAACAGTAATTTAACATGCTGTGGCTTTGCAGTGCAATTGATTTTATATTCCTTAGTTATAAAAAATATTAGCATTGTGTATGGTTAATTTTTAAATTATAGTTTCAGTTTTTTTTTCGGCCACATAACTATAAAATGATTGGAAGTTTAATGCTTAATGATTGCATCTAGTGTATACTATTTTCAGTTTCGGTTTCTAACAGACAATATTTCATAACGAGAAAAGACCGACTAATAACTGAAGTTATATTCATCTGAATCTAATTCTCAATGCATAGTAAACATAGTATCTGGGTTGAGTTTACACGTGACACGTTGAAATACATATACGTTCCCAAGTGAAACCCCTAGAGGACGTTGTTAATGTGTTTAATGTTTGCAGCAAGCAATAAAGTCTAACAGCGTGGATATTATGAGGTTTAAATTTCCGGGAAGGAACGCCGGGAAACATTTCAATATACCCGTGGACGATACTATGACCCAGATGACGATTCAGATACAAACACCGAGCGCAAGACCTATTGTCATGATAACTACGCCATCAGGTAAGTGAAATAACTGCAGGACAAGGAAATGATATACATCACATTCTTCCCACTGTTTAGCATTGTTCACCATTTGCACCATGTAGTAGATTTCGTGTGCATCGACATTAGGGTGGACTTTTTGTTTTCATACACAATTATTGTACCCGTGTGTCTATGAATACAAAGTGGTGTCCCTTTCATACTCAATTACCTATGAACCAACCCATAAAACCATTACTCAAGTTAACAGCCTTACAAATACACTCTGTGTCTACTGTTCAAATTCATCAAAATATTACAAACTTTTCTTTATTTTAACCTTCCGTACGTATAAAGCCATTTAATCTTCAATCGGCTTCATCTTTTCATGAACCATCAATCTCAATTTACAAATGTTTTTACAATGGGCCTAAAGTAGTGATATCTTGTTTAAAATCGTCTATTCAGCGTTTATCATCTTTTAATAAGTGACCGCTTCAAAACAGACACAGGGAGTATCCTATAATTAATAAGTGCAATGCCAAGATTGTGTTGTAATGATTTATCATGTAATTCTACTATCAGGTCTAAAGTCAATGAAAAAGTGTTTAGTGTAAAGTTGCCCTTACACGTTACTTGAAGTACTGTTTATATTATTTATGTTTTTTAACGTGTAATGCACCTTAATGTGGTATTCAGTATGTTGGTCAAACAAGTCGCGCCTTGAAAAAACTAGATTCCACAAACATACATACCAGTGCCGCATTAAAAAATTCTGGAACTTTTTAAATCAACAATTTCGACAATCTGGGCACTCTTTTAAAGATTTTTTGTTCAACCTACGACAAAACTGCCACACAAAGTTTAACTCGAAATCTAGGTTATTGCTGAACTCGATTCGATAAAGAAATACAAACCCCGTTTCCTTTAGGTTTTAAATGACAATATATATCTGACATCTAACATTTCTAAAAGTCCTACTAATAAGATATTTTCTATTAGAAACGTAAATCTAGACACATGGCATTCGTAACAATGGAAAAGTATGTTAAACGAAAATTGCAATTTTAGATGCCTTTTTTGATTTTACATAACTTAGCATCTGGCGAACATGTCATGCTTTCTCGGCTTTTTTCTTTATCAATATCAGCGTTAAGGGAGATTGACGAGCAGGCTGATTAATTATTCTTTCGCAACGATCCTCTCAATGGCAATGCTTCTTTAGTTCAAAGTTATACTCAACATGTTCCCAGACCCAATACTGATCATACAAGAACCTTTTTGAAAATTCCTTTCATAAACGAAAGTATAGATTTTATTGACCTCCAAAGCATACTGGGAGATAAAAATGTCATCGATTCTATTCCCAAGTACTTCAAGAACAGAGAGCCACCAATTATCTGCTATAAATAAAACAAACCTGTCAAAAGTAATATTTTCAATTATAATAAACTTGTTTCATATTTAAATTTTGAGGAAAAGTAACCGGCTAGCTGTGAGTTGGCCATATAATTATTTGCAATTTTGATATCATCAAAGACAAACGGCTTATGAAATTACTTACCTAAGGCCCGAAATTTAGATAACCATCTGTTATAGATTTTGACTCTTGCCGTGTTAATATTGCAGAGGCTCTGCAGACGTTTTGAAATAAATGGTGCCGTCGAAAACATGATGAGTAAAATGCTTTTTCAGAATGAAAGAATCTAGTTTTTAGCATATTAGAAATAAAACGTATTACTTTCTACAGTTCCAACGAACATCTTCTTCCGCCAAGACCTAGAACTTCATACCTCCATCTTAAGAAAGGATTTCCAGATCTACATTCTAAATATGTTTTTGTTCCCGCTGATAAGGCATCTAATAATGTGATCATCATATGACGATTACATTATATTGATGTTTTATCTCAGGAAATTGTTAATACTAAATCATACATTTCGATACAGACGTCTGAGCGTTCAATAATATCAGAACATGTTTCTAAGTGTAAACAACTGAGAGCCGATGTGAAAATTACATAACACAACCTCCCAACAATGTACTGGATACCAAAACTTTATACGAAACCATACAAAGCACGTCTCATTGCAAATTATAGCTCTTGTACCACTACTAAACTGTCTGTACTAGTATATATTGTCTCACTAAAATTGAAGAGCACTTGAAATCTTATTGAGACAAGGCTTATCAGAATTCAGGAATTAATCTATGTTGGTCAATTAAAATCTCTAATGAAGTCTTATTAAACTACAAAATAAAAAGTATCTTGCATCCACACTTAGCACCTATGACTTTTCTACACCTCACACTACTCTTCCACATGACCTTATTAAATTTAAACTTACTCAATTAATTCAGAAGACATTTGAAAGAGAAAAACGATCTTCTGGATAACATGTTTGTACGTTATGGGAATGCCACTTACCGTCAGGTTATTGGTATTCCTATGGGTACGAATTGTGCAACACTTGTCGGTGACTTGTTTTTGTACTGCTGTGAGAGAGATTTCATATTAGGTTTAAACCTGGATGTATATCATTCCTGCTTTTAATCATACATCTCGATATTTGGATGGCATATTTAACATAGACAACCCCTATTTTGACAAAATGCGTACTTCTATTTACCCTAAAACACTTCCATTAAATAAAGCTAACAGTTCAGATATTTCAGCTGCATTTCTTGATTTAGACCTTTCAATTAATAGTAGAAGTGTTTCTTTTTATATGCATGATAAAAGAGATGACTTTAATTTCAAAATATTTAATTAACCTCATCTTGACGGAGATGATCCCCGTGTAACAAACTGGGTTTACATTTCACAACTTATTCGCTTCTCTACGGTCGGCTCTTCCGTCGAGGGTTTTAGTGATTGCAATCGTGTTATTACTGAAACGCTCCTCAGGCAAGGATACAGGTATGAAAAACTTCGTAAAACTTTCTCTAAATTATATTATCGAAATATCCCTATCATTAGCAAGTATAAACGCTCCAGGTTCAAGGTATTTCGCACCAACAGTTTGATAGTGTGAGATTTTCAAGCGTTGGAAAATAGCCGGACATGCCCATTTAAGACAGTTAATTATAATTATTACAAAGTCATTAAGAAGGGTTATGATCCAACAATATTACAGCGCACTGCATTTATGGTGGTCAGCCATACAATTGGTCTTCACGCTTCCCTTTTCGCTTGTGCGATGACAGCAAGGTCATAAAACACTATGAAAACTACTTGGAAAGCCGGAAACGGGATGGCTGCTCTACAGTTACTCTGATTTCTGACAAGTCGTTTAGTACATTTGATGATTGGCGAAAGCAGTCTATGTTTTTAATAATTCTGTTTTACATGTATTTTACAACTGGATTTGCCATCACTGATGTTGTGAAGCAGTCGGACGGGGCTATCGTTTATTCACACTGTACGTCTGATGGGGTGATGATGAGATGAGGGTGAGGTTGGGCGCACCAAAACCGGTTTTACCCCACATTGGCGTGTTTGCCATTGACAGTTCAAAGGCGATAATCCTATCTTCAGCCTAGATTTATGTCTTTTTTGTCCATCTGTGTCCTCTATATGTAGCGTATGTTTGGTCTCGCGTTGTATGTGTGTGTGCACGTGTGTGAATGTGGTTTGTCCTGCAAGACCTTCTTATCTACTGTTACTAATATAAAGCAAAGTATAAACAAATACACAAATACAATGAATCAATTGCTGTTACAACATTATTGCAATAGTCATACTACACAGAAAAATATTTCGTCGTTGTTAGTGCAAATATGCCACAATTGTGATGAACTAGGTTTGTATGCATATTGGTATCATACGAAGGAATCACTTGTTACATTTGGCTGGACGAAAAATAGGATATATATATGTTTTTCGAAAACCTTATTTGATACATGGTGTTTTGTTATAAGAATGTATGTATGCAATAGAGCTTTCTCTTATCTTTATATTTCAAAACAATTTTGGCGATATGTATTTATATTGGAAAATAAACTCATAATGTTGATATTTTTAAATCGGTTTCATTATTCTATTTAATTTCAGGGCTACCACTTCCACCGACGGCTGGACAATTCCTGGGAAATTATTTAGAACTCTTTGATATAAATATAACCAAGGTATTCCTGTAACTTACCTTTAGACATTGCATAAAGTGTTGATCGAGTTGCAAGATTTGAATATAGTATTTGGTAAGATATGTACCATTTTTGCGTGTTAGAATGCAAAATAATAGAGTGTCGCTAAATGAGCATTCTACTCTGATAGAAAATAAATCCCACTATGCCAGCCCTGTCACACAAATAAACGTCGTTTATGCGTGTAAGTGAAGGGGAGTTCTGGGACAGTTTAACAACCACTCTTATCTAATATACTTACGTTTTAAATCGATAAATGATACGTACATTTTATTTACTCCAACCAGCCGCGGTGTACGTCACGATTTAAAATTATGCAAACAGAAGACTTTAAACAGCAATATCGGTTAGTGTCGTACTATGCGGTATTTGTTCGCCTTAAAATGGTTTGTTGAATAGAGAAAAAAGTCTATGTTTTTAATAATGATATGTTTTACATTTATTTTACAACTGGATTTGCCATCTCTGATGTTGTTGAGCATTCAGACGGGGATACCGTTTATTTACACTGTACGTCTGATGGGGTGATAATGGGATAGATAAGAGTGAGGTTTGGTGCCCCTATACCGGTTTAAACCCCCCGTGTTTGCCATTGACCGTTCAAAGGCGGTACTCATATATTCACCCTAGATTTGTCTGTTTCTTTTGTCGATGTGAGTCTTCTGTATCTAGCGTATGTTCGGACTCGCATGTATGTGTTAATGTGCTGAGAAAGTACTTGTTTCTGTGTTGTTCGGGTGACTGTTTGTTTTGTATGTGGTGTGTCCTGCAAAACCATCTTATCTTCTTGACAGTCGTGTTTGTATGTTTGTGTAATAAGCTGCATTGGAAAAAAATGTATGGTATATTCTGGTGTAGAAATATACTTACGACTGTTAATAAAAGATGATACGTGATTGTTGTGGCCCTTGAATACTTTAACAAATGTTATGGAATGATAATGTTTTACATACATTTTGTATTTAAGTAGAAATATAATTGTCATATCTGAACCTGAATGTTGACATTTAGGAACATATTCAACGGAATAGCTTTGTGCATACGTCCCTTGACGAGGGGTTAGCAGAACCGAAGTTGCGCAACATGTTATAGTTTGATTTTAGATGGCTTACATAAATGAAATGATTCAAGTAAAATCTACTGCAAACAAAAATACGTAGATGCAATTGTGTGAAACTGATTTCCAATAAATATAATGATGTGCCAAATAGATCCATTTCAAACAATATATAAATAAATCTTCCTAGATTATTTTTCTACAACACATAAGGAACTACTAAACATCACATTTAAATGACAATGTATCAATAAATGATGAGGTCAAGCACTGCATATTGTGTTAGCTATTAACAATATGTTAAATCTACCTAAGGGTTTCATCCGTACCTTTTTCTTTATTTCAAACAGACAAATATCAGCGGTATGTGTTCTGGCTGGAGACTCGCAAAAGGCTCACAGTTTCTACCATTCTGACAGAAACTGTGAGCCATATCTTAGTCTTGAGACTAAGAATAGGGGCGCACTTTGTATATTAACCATCCAGGATGGTAGGTTGAAATGGTAAATACGTCTTAGCCGGGACCCCACATGCACAGTTGAAAGTTAAATCGAAGTATGCGGTGTCGGACCATGGTAAACCAAAATAAAGAACTATGACTTCGTGATTTACTTGTCGGTGATACATGAACAAATAACCAGGTTACCATAGATGCACTTTAGTTTGGAGGAAGAAGATACGAACATCAGCACTTGCATGTTTTTTAGGCTATTTGAGTAAAAATTGATGTGTTGTTGTTGCTTTCACATCAAACGCAGTCGTGGGCAGTGTTGATCTTGCGTTAATTGTGTCGGGGTTAAAATGTAAAAAATGACGTCATTATTTCAACCATTCACAATTCGATTTGAACTATGGTCAAACAGTGGCTAAGCGCGTAGGACGTGTGTTAATGATCGAAATACCCCAGTATGATTAATTTAAGACTGCCAGTGTAATTTAATGCATACTATGATGTTTTATTGTTGATATTAGTTTTAACAACGACTAATGTGTTAATTAGTAAATACCTTTCAGACAACAGACTACGGTCAGTGGAAAGTGCTTAAAGCGGGTGGTAGCGATTGGGATGTCAAGGTTACAGGTCAAAGCCCTGTTGACTTTTCTTTCGACTTTATGGAACCCGGGCCTGATGGGATTGGCATGTATCCTTTAACTAAAAGACCAATTGCAGGTAGGAACAGGAATTATGATAACAAAACTGAATTTTGTTGAATTAAATATTTAGTAAATTTAGCTATTTGAAACAGTAAATATTACTACATTCGAAGGCAACAAATACTTTTTTCTGAGAAAAATCGTTTAGAGGGCACAACAAAAACACTAGGCAAAATTTTCGTTCCCCTAGTTTTAAATTATAAAGTACATTAATTTACCCGCGTTTCCCGTTTATGAGTCGTATTTATCTAGCTCTGAGTCCCGCGCGCCACAGATAAGGGGCATTAAATACTCCCAGTTCCGCGTGCCCTGAAAATGCGGTTCGATAAAGCTAGCTCTGTATCCCGCGCGACGCGATATGTCATCGTTTACCATTGGTCAGATCTCTAAGTTTCCTAAACGTTCCTAATATTTAAACAAATCAGAAAGCTAGTTATATTTATAGATGTTAAGGATACTTAAACCTTTGTTTACAAAATAAATCGAACTTGATAGCGTGGGTAACAGCCGATATCTTATCACTTTGAAAAATAAAAAATTGTGAAAATCGTCGTAACTTGGTTTCGCCCATGCTTGTTAACGAACACTAAACCATACATTTGAAGCTTATATAAACAAATAGACCTTAAGTAGGCCAGAGACTGCAGAAAATGATCGGAAAGTGATTGCGGTGATTGCATCAAAAAAATGATTTTGTTTGTTAATAATGGACTTTGGAAATAGACAATGGACTATCAAATCAGGTAGTTTGCCAGTCCGAGGTTCAGAATTTCTTTGGTCGTCGATCATCGATCAACAAAATATGAAATTATGAATTTCTCACTATAAATCGCCTCCATAAACCTGGTCGACGGGAATTGTCATCGATTACATTTTAATTTGTGGCGATTTTTTATGGAATCTGAAAATAAAGTTTATTTTCGGCATTATGTTGTTTTCTTAGACTAATCGTTAAGAATTTGTATTCGGACACTTTTAAATTCATATCGTCAGAAGGGTAATTTTATAAATAATATTAATGTGATAAATCACCGAATTTGATCAATTTTTATTTAGGCATTTAAATGAGGTTCTCTCTTCAGTCCTGTATCCGCTAAATATATTTATCAATGTGTCACGGGACTTGGAGCTGATAAACCCAACTTAGTGCGTAGGGAATACCTGTAGGGGTTAACTGGAGAAATGGTCTCAGGGCTTAATGAATTAAGATGTAGCTTTCCTTTTAACAGTTTACTTCGCCTTTACACGGCATAATCAGATGAATTGTAACCTTTCTAAAAGTGACAAACTCAATTATGTGTTTTCTAGCTAAATTCAACATTTTGATACTCATGTTGAATCAATAAAAATAACTTGAGCCAATCAAATTATATATTTTCATAGTCCGTAGTTTACATTAAGTGGTATTTTATGGTGAATGCGCACTGCACGACATTATATACCAAAAGCGGATGATTCTCTCTGCTAGAGCTTTGTACTTTACGAACCAAACCATCTACCGCTATTAAAGACGTATACATACAATAGCTGTCATTAACATTTTCCTAAAAAGGTAATGCATTTGTCTTAATAGTCCTTCATTTACTTTCATATTGTCCAGGTCGAATGTATCAGCTTAATATTAAAGTTTCCCGCTACGACATCATTAAGTCAGTTAATATTGTGCTGCTGCTGGATAACCTCAACAATCCGACAGGGACGCCACAGATGCTTCACAATATGAGCGGCCGACATGGAAATTCGATGTTTGTTACTAATATTACAATACCAACGCTGGTAAGAAATAATCCAGTGATACATATTTTATCGATTTATTTTAGCTCAACTGGCACTGAGTGCCAATGTGAGCTTTTTTGAAAGGCCTGTGTCCGGCATCCGTCATCTTGTGTTGTGTATTTCGTGTGTCGTGAGTCGTCAACAGTTTACTTAAACATCATCATCCCTGAAACTATGTATGCAAAATTGGTCAAACTTGGCTTAGCTATTCCTTAAATGGTCCCCTATGAAAATAGTTGAATTGGTTCTATTCCATGAATATCTCTGATTTCAAATGGCAACCTAATGAAAACAATTCTTAGAAAATATTACCCTGGACCACTGGCAACAATGGAATAGTAGTATGGCATACTTTGTGTTTAGGTGGCCCTCTATCAAGATTGTTCAAATCATAATGATATCTAAAAACATTGCCTCCATGGGGTGGGGAAACCTTTCATTATATGCCTAGTGTTAACAAGTTACTTAAACATATTATTCTCTAAAACTAACTGAAACTAACAATGCAAAAGTGATCAAACTTTTCTTAAATGTTCTTAAGATAGTCGTTTATAAAACTTGGCTTAAATGCTCCTAAGATGGTCGTTTGTGGACCATATTGAAAATTGGCAATTACCAAATATGTTATCCACGTTAAAATAAAGGCATTACTTACTTACTTACTTACTTACTTACTATAAAACTTGTTCAAATGGTTCCATTCGATAAAAAAACTCTGATTGCCATGAAGTCCAAACGAAAAATCTTAGAAAATCTTCTCAAAAACTACTGGATCGAATTAAATGATATTTAGCAAAACAAGTGTTTAGGTGGCCCTCTTTAAAGATTGTTCAAATCGTAATGATATCTCAAAAACATATCTGCCAGGTGGTGGGGAACTTTTTAGTTTATACTTTGAAAATTTTCTCTCTGAAATCGCGAGCCATAATAACTTTTTAATAGAAATAGTTGTTAGGTAAAGCATTATCTCATTCGTTAATTCATGTCGATATATCAATAAACATGGCCACTAGGGACAAGGCCTGATTTCTTTATACGGCTTAATAGAAAACTTTGAAAATCTTCTTCTCCAAAACAACCTGTTTGAGTTCAAATTTATTTCACAGAAAAAAATCCTTGGGTAAGCCTCTACCAAATTTGTTCAAAAATTATGATATGTCAGAAAAAATGGTCGCCAGGGGTAAGGCCGGTTTTCATAATATGGCTTTATACAAAACAAATTGTACTCCAAAACTACAATTCCGATTTTGGGTTAATTGTTAATTTCAAAGAAATGATCATTGGGTAGACTTTTACCATAAGTGTTTAAAGAAGGATAATAAAATCTGTCCAAAAAAATGGTCGCCGGGGAAATTTTGAATTTCTTTTCACCAAAACTACTTGTCCGATTCCGAATTAATTGCACAGAAACTATCATCCTTGGGTGAGACCTCTACCAAAGTTGTTCAAAACATTATATGTCAAAATATTTGGGCGCCAGGGTGGGGCCAGCTGTCCTTACATGGACATGTAGAAAACTTTGAAAATCTTCTCCTAAAAAACAACTGGCTCGATCTAAAATTAATTTCACAGAAATGATTTTGGGTAAACCTCTACCAAATTCGTCAAATAATAAGGATATGTAAAAAGTCATGGCGACCGAGAGCGGGGCCAATTCCCCTGATATGGCTATATAGAAAACCTTGAAATATTTCTTCTCCAAAACGCCTTGTCCGATTCCAAATTAATTGCACAGAATTTATCTTTGGGTGAACCTCTAATAAAGCTGTTCAAAGAAAAAAGATATGGCAAAATACACGGCCGTCATGGTCGGGCCATTTTCCTTAAAGACGATCGCGACAGTTGATTTGATTACGCTAAAGTGAATATAACGTTAAATCCGTAAGCCAAGTGTAATCACTGCTTGGCGCGTCCGTTGTAGGGTCGTAAGTTCGAATCCCGGAATGGGTGTGAGTGTTTTTTTTTGTTTTTTTTTTAAAAAGGTTTGCTAATAGTGTTTCTGAAACTATATAACAATAATGCCAGTGTATATTATGCTTATGACGTCTTAATCTGTATGTCAAGCCTTACTGTATGTGTTATGACTATTTACTAGTTTGGAGCAACATTTCAGGTGCATTTAGCAATTAAAAACCTATTTTATTAAAACACAAGAACAGTGACCCCTATTTGTTAGACCTGGCATTGATAGATAAAGGTTAAAAGTCTGTATAAAAAAATATAAAAAATCTATCTGTTTGAGCATTTAAAACAAACTTTGAAAATTACCCATGGTGATTGTGTTCTTATTTTCTTCTGAAATATGTATTTTCTGTATTTAATCTTGTTCTTTTACGATAGCTGCAATTCTAACTGCTTCCCAAAAATGGTGAAACTGTAGCGATCGTCTTTAAATGACTTTTGGATGGGGAATATATGTTAAACGACTCATAACACCCGTTGATTTACATTATAATTGTTTATTCAATGGCAGGTAAGCTTTAATTTTTCTTCTTAGTTTTACCTACGATTTAACAACTCTTCTTAGCGAGCTAGTGGGATTCTCGTGTCGGTGTAGTAATTGATATATTGCTTGTTAATTAGTACTTCAATGAGTATTTTATATTCAGTCATAAACTTATTTTTTATCCATAAAGTTTCTTATGTCCGCCTTACTTTGAACTAGTGTGATAGTAATGTCGATGTAGAAGTAGCATTTTGCTCTTTTAGCGACTTGTACATTATATTCTTAGGACTATTTAGCTTAATTATTTATGTGCTCCCACAGGGTAAGTTAGCTTTTAGATGTCGACCTTGTACGGTGTATTTGACATATCTTGCATGATCTATTTTCTACTTTTATAGAAAACTTTGAAAATCTTCTTTTTCTGAACTACTGGTCCATTTTCAAAATAATCAATTAGAAAATATCCTTAGATAAACTTCTACTTTAGCTGTTCAAAAAAAAATAATATGTCAA
>JAULCE010748406.1:0-14660 GCA_032359355.1 Macoma nasuta | reverse complement strand
TGGATCCAGATCAGACGCCGAGTAACTCGGCGTCTGATCTGGCTCCAAGCTGTTTGACTCTCAGACAATAGGTTCACTAAACTTTAAGAAAATCGGACGATGTTTAAAAATGAAGCAGACGACATGTTCAGCAGGCGAAATTTTTCGAAGCAGGCTAAGGGGTAAGACACATATCGGACTCTTTATTACTATCGTGACCAATAAATCAATCTGAGTACAACGACCGTTGTGAGAATTAAGATCTCAACCAGACGATAAAAAAACAATTTTCTAGATATGCTTACAGCGTCGAACAGTTAAAATTATGTCGAAGTTTTGACGCTCTACGGATAACACATTTACGGCTTTTGTTTGCATGAGCTTATGATTTGCGATACTTATACCATATCTGTGGCATCGAGCCGCATCAAAAGTATTGAGTACCTCTTCGATTTTCAACCGTATTTTCCAAAACCAGGTGACCTGAATATATCACAACGCTGAATATGTTGCGTCTAGTTATTGTTGCATAAACCATTTAAATGAAAAACACGTATAAATGCCACTGTCTAAAAGTGCACGCTAGCAATTGATAACAAGATCATTTAGACATCACTGTCTTTAATAGTCACGAATTTCAAAAGACTGCATTTAATTGTATGTTTTGTTATAATTATCAAGCATCGTGTGTCCTGATTTCTAAATCGTTAATGTAGTTATAGTCATATTAGTAGTAGTAGAGGTAGTTTAAGTAGTAACGGTAGTAGTATTCGTTGTAAAAGTAGTAGAAGAAGAAGAGATAGTTTGAATCCAGGTTTGAGCTGTAGGCACAAAAATTTGGTGTATTAAATGAGTTACACAAGTGATGTGGCTGTACGATTATTTTTAACTGACACAGTTTAAGAGCGCGGTCATGACAAGTCTGGAAAAAATGTCCTTAATTTATAATGATTATGCATGGAACTATTTACAGCGCGTTTATCCTTTTCATCAAATGTCCATTCAATTCTATCAGAAGTTCATCCCGAGGTAGTCAATGGTTGTTTAGAATGCATGAGATGACATTGGCCATCTAGTGTCCCAGTATTACCGTACATGATGTAGGGTAATCTTGGGACACTACTGGGACACTAGATGGTCAATAAATACCCAGCGACGCTCTTTTAAGACTTGACATACTTACTACGAAATACATTCTTATTCGCAGGAATAATTAAACCTAAATAACTATAAATAAAATGGTTAATGAATAACTGTTATCTGAAAGCTTAATTGACGCATTGGTTCTGACTTAATGATAGTGCTTTGCTCCCATGTTTTAATAAAGGTTCATGTGAAATTAACCAATAGACTGTTTCAAAACAATAAAAATTCACATGGTTTAAATAATAACATTATTTTACTTTTCTTTATTCGTCTTAAAATATCGTATAGTTGAGTCTTACATCAGAAAAACAATAATATATTGAGACGCTGTTTTGCAATGCACATATTACATCAAGTAAAGGTTGAAGAAAAGCAAAATGTTGTCAATTACACACAAAACTACTGTCCTAGCCTTTGTTGCAAAATGATAAAAAAGTTTGAAGGTTGGGACTTTTTTTTCGTGGTTGCATGTTTGAAATATGCGTCGCATAAGAGTTGCACTATCCCGTTCGGCGTCAACTTTTAAATAATCGGTTGTACCTGGTTTAAACAAAATAAATAATATAACTTTTTCAATAAACTTTGGCTTTTTCTTATAATATTTGGACACATTTGTGTTGCAAAACATATGAAAACCCCGGTCAGACGCTGCCTTCTTAGCTAGCGTCTGATCTGGGACTGCACTGATTGCAATGGTGATTTGAGTTGCGGGGAAATGGATATGGTGTGTGTGATCAAATAGAATTTAAAAAAGTACTTATTGCAAAAACAACAAATTGGATGAAGAACTTATGCAGTTGGATGTTCAATATCGATTGAAGCGCTTAATAATAAACTGATATATAAAAGAAACGTAATTACGAAATGTACTGTTTGTAAAGTCAAAAACACTCACTAAATAATATATTATTAAGAAGCATGCGCTAAATTCCTGTTTCTGTTAAGTGTAACACACTCAAGCAAACTGTTGCAATCGTTGCTGTAGTTGAGTTAACATCATACATTTTGTTTCATTATTTTATCCATTTACTCCACTGTAGCGCCTTTTAGCGCTTCTGCAGCATACGGCTATCGAACATTGTAGAATTGTGGGAGAAAAAGTTTCAATACTAAAGTGAAATAGTCGAAACGCGGATTATAGAGCCTAGTCAAATTCAACATTTGGAAACAAAACCCCGAGCTACATACACAAGGCATTGGCTTTAAGATATACATATAGGAACATATAGGATCTGAAATTGGTGCTCATGAATTATTGGATTCATACATTTAGTCTTTTTAAAACGATACAAACGAGAATTGTGTTGCCTGTCGAAAAATTTCGGTACCATGTTTTCTAGTTCAAAATACCCGAAACCTGAACGAGTTAAAAATAGCGTTCCCGGCTTTAACATAAAAACGTTTATGACAAATTAAAAGGATTTACATTTACGATATGGTTTTTTTTTAAAAATATATCTTGCAAGCAGTGCTGGTCTAGATAGACCGCTGGGTCATCGTTTATGCTTGAGGGTTTAAAAATACCTACAAAATGTCAGACTCAGACCCGAGAATAATTACAAACCATGTTGTTTGTGCCCAGCTTCAAACAGAATGGTAAACGTTAATGGCTTAGAGATTGTCCTCTTGAGATTTGAGTCTGAGAATAGGTTGGTGAATACCAGGCCTGACCAGTGCCATTCCAGACGAAATGAGGTAAGAAGCCATGTTATCACCACAGTCACATACGTTAAATTGTCTTGAAGTTTCATATATCAGCGTTCATTTTCCAGCGTTCATTTTATAAACATTTTTTAACAGTACACATCATCTTTAAGAAATGAATTTAATAATCAAAGTACCAAATGGAGGTGTATATACTATGGAAGATGATGATGTATGACGAATAAATTATGATTGGAGATTGTTATTGGTGTTTGAACATTTAAATATACTTACGTTCTGTTTGCAAACGCATATACTAAATTGCATTTTAGGACGTAAACTTTCACAACCGTGCACTGTATTAAGTACAGTCGAAGTTTGATGGCTCGAAGTTGCAGGGACTACTTTGACAAGCCTTAAATACCGGAAGTTCGAATGAAATTATCAATTCTCAGTGTTGTTATATTTTCTAATCATTCGAGATCATAAATTGCAACACTTTTAGTTTTGAAAATTGAATACCCCTTAAGCCGGTACTAGGGGACGTGCGTAGTGTTGCATCTTTAATTACTACACATGAACAGACAAAACAAAAGAGTCTGCACTTTTCTCTATTTGAATTGGCTTTCATGCTTTTAAGGATATCCCTTTAACAGAATTTAAAAATAGTCCCTGTAACTGCTATAGGTCCTAACACACCAAAAACCTTTATGCTTTGGTCCATTAATAATTTGTTAGACAAGCATAAATTCGAGCCAACCGTGCTCGACCCATCGTAGTTTGACTATATAATATTTTGAAAATTATCTTGATTTGTAAGCTTCATTCTTACGTTTCAGCCCTTGACACTATAAATATACATTTTGACACATCTTTAGCTGTCGACCATTGCCAACATTGTGCGAAAACAAGCCTTTGCTCACTATAAGCAAATGTTCCACAATGTCTTTAAAACTCTTCAAATCTGGTGTTTTTCGCTCTCCGTAATATATCAGTGTATTAAATCTTTTCAGTAAGATTGAGTCTAAAATAGCATATGGAGGAAAGGGTTTAAGTAGCCATTTGTCTTAAATATGTTCGAAAGAGGTTATGTATTGACCTAAACGCAATGTATTGCACGCGACGTTGACCCTAGTGCCCAGCGCAAATGTTTTTTTTAAGAAAAATCAAATAAGTCGAATTAACATGCATACCAAAGGTACACAAATGCAATTAGAATGTTTCGACTTTCATCACAGATCTTGCAGTTTTATTTAAACTTAAGTGGCAATCTGTCACGAGAGGCGGATTTTGTAGCAGGCAGAACCATGTCATTGCCGTGGCAATACCATGGATGACGTACTCAAACGTCCATTGTGCTTGATTATATCTCAGATTGAGACGTTAGGTGATATTGAAATATTGAGCACGAACTCGAATAAGAAGCTTAGTGAAAACCAGGCCTGACCTTATACTACATTGACGTATTCTGGTGAAACAGGAAACTCACCAATGATGTAACAATAATTCACAAATGAATTCAATTATAACGTCATTCGTAACTACTTATACTTTTGAAGTAGGCCAGTTTACCTAAGACTTAGAATTCTACACCAGCACAATATAGCACTAATTGAATGGTTGTTTTGTAATAGGTATAAACAAGTCTCGGATATAAAATGATTACTTACATACTTATTTACCTGTCGATGATATATAGAAAACACAAGTTCTTCATTCATGAATACTACACCGTCCTTGAAATTAAAAGAAAACGTGACAATATTCACTTAGTTGGATGGTTTATTATATACAAATGTGAGCAGTCGAATGATTTCAAGTTTTGATAAAGGTTTCTGAATGGAAATTTGAAACGATAATTTTTCCTATAAGTGTCATATATTAGTAATATATATTGCACTGCTTTCGCGAGTTTAGCTTGATTAAATCCGCTCACTGTACATGGGCGAGCGCATGCGCACGCATGTATGTGGGCGGGTTTAATCAAGGTTACCCGTGAGGCAAGTGCATTATATGACTTGTAACTTGCTCTCAGATATTCATCATTTTCATCAGAATATTACAGTGTAGGTAGTTCTATAAAAAGCAGATGTAGTAAAAAGCTAATATATTGCAAATAGAGTGAAAAAATACCAGGTACCGCGTCGGATTAAGTCATGATAGGAACTGTTTGCACTTAATATTATACCCATACTATTAAGTCCTCTACCACTCCGAATGAAGTATTTAATGTCAAGATGCAATATCAAAAAAAGATAAGTGATTAAAGTATACGCTGTTTAAATGACTCCAGGATATAAATTGTTGAGCGGTTTTACTATGCAATGTTAAGCTACAATTTAACTCCACAAAGTCAATTATGCAATCAACGGGAGGTACTATCATAAATTACCGCTCAGATTAATGTAATTCATATATGAGTTGTAAACAACAGTTGCTATCATATTCATGCAAAACAATACGAAAGTAACTATCGAACGTTTTGCATTGTATGCAGTAGCAGTTGTTAACATTATATGCAGTAGCAGTCAAGTCAGGGTATACTCTACGTGTGCATATTCTAAACCTGAAACAAACGTAAATATATGTTCGAAAACTGAGACAATCAAACATTTTATTACTTTATTATCTTAAGGCACTGCACAGGGTCGTTGTTAACATCATATATCTATATAAAGAAGTATGTTTAAACATAAGACAGTGCAATGTCCTGTTGCATTAAAGTGTGCATATTTATGTGTTGTCCCGTTCCATTAACGCTATCCCATAACTCATTCCAAACTTACTTGAATCCGATAAATGACAAACGGAAGATGAAGATTTCGCTAAGTATGGTTGATGCCAATACAATTTCGTAGGTGGTCATTGAACTGAAATACATCTCAAATTTTCTGAACAAATCTAAACATTATATATGTTTTATTATATCCGATGTTGCTAATGTTTGGTAAATTGACGTGCGAAAGAGAGAGCGCGAAGACTCACATAATTTTCTACCCGCAATGAACCCTCCGGTTGATGTACGTGGCAGTTGAGTGGAACTGATACACAAGACTTCGGTTTAAAATACTATCAAAATACCACCACAGATCATCGATTGATAATCAGCGGCTTTGTCGAAAGCAAGATCATAAAGCGGTCCCGGTCTTTTACATATCCTAACGTATATGCATTGTTTAGCTTAAAACTTACAAACTGCTAATGTATAAACAATAGTTTATATCAGGATGTATTGCTTTTCTATAGAACTATGCAAACAATATTCAATCACAACTACAACTCCATTGATTTATTTATCAGTTTGCTGACATTTGAATGCTTGTGTGATAAGAGAAAATAGATGTATACTCCCAAACATGTAAGCTGGTTTGTGGGCGAAACAACTTACCAAACTTCATATTGGTTAAAGTAATACCAACTGGCCAAATATGAGTAATAGGTGTAACACGACTGGAAATTGGATATCCAAATACTATTTTAAAAAGGTTTCAGCTATTAAGTGCAAACTGTTCCAATAATGACTTTAAAATGGTTTAAATAGTGTACATTGTTATTCCCGTTTGATTTGTTTTGAATAAGACTCTAACATTGAACACACTGCATCCAAAACTTTACTCAGCATAATTAATGTCCGGAGGGTATTTTAAACAATACACTAGGAACTAGACTAAGAATATATTCTCTTATCACCATGACCGGTGTAGCCTAGCGTCGAAAACGAACGATAAATACTGTGTCTGGTTTAATTATACTCGCACTGTGCAAATGAAGAAGGATCATTATGTACCGTTAATCACAAACACCGTACTTTACCTAATTACAGTTCAATAGTACTGGAATATACAATGACTTACCAAATGCTAGAAAACGAGACTGTGTCTATTGACAGTAAAACACTTATTTCAAAATATGTGTGTGTATTAGCAGGAGTCGCCCAAACCACTGTCATCTGCAGCTGTCATAACATACAATGTTATAGTTTAAATCCTCTAGGCAAATCATCATGGTCACAAATCATAACGGAATATTTAAAGTCGCACATTCAAATGTTGTATATTCTAGTCTATCACAATAAACGTTTAACATATATGTTTTTTTAACCTTTTTGCCTCAATGTCAGCTAAAATTACCACCGATAAAATCGCGAGTTTAGATCAGATACCGACTTGAAATGTTGGTCAGGGAATGCCCTTTTGCAACAAATTTCGTTCCAATGTTAACAGTTTCGGTAAGGCTAATCTAATGCTAATAACACCGACCAGTTTCAATTTGATGTCAACTAAAAGTAGAAAACAGATACTGCAGACACTCTCAAATACATATTACCTGTCCCTTAGAAATCTTACGCAAAATGGGCTGAAGGATTGAATGTCTAAGACATTTACATTTCTACACTAGCTAAAAAACAGAGTAAGATCTAATAATGACGTCACGCTACTAAACCGACGCCCTCGGTCCTTCAATCTTTTGAGTAAAAAGGAGGGAACACAATAATGAACAGAGATAAGTAAATCTGCCAAAACAAAATCGATAATCTCGAAAAGCTTTATAATAACAACAACAACGGGCAAAGTCTTTACTCTATTAGTTCTGCATGTGTTACGTGGCTTTAATAGTGTCGCAAACTTTCTTTTAGCGATGCATCATTCGTATCTTTTAAGTAAGATTCGTGTCTTTTTGGGTATATTGTCCCTTAAAACACGATTCGTCTGTGCATATGCGCAATAAAAACAGGTGCTGATTCCTTTATATAGAACCTAAACGAATGTCCCGTTAAGGGTTCATCGCGTTTGTTACCTGAATTTCAAGTCACAAAGTGGCTTGGTTGATTAGCAAAACTTAATAATTAAAAATGAGAAATACATTCATTTTTGCATTTCCACTTTGAAAACAGACCTACCACTCCAAAGTATGAGCTCTAATTACGCCTTATTAGATACTGAGGGGGTAAGACAATAAACTTTCTCGAGGCCATTCAATCACAATGTCTACAGAGTCTTGAAATGCCAAAGTATAAACTAATTGGGGCCAGGTATATGGTATACAAACTAGGAGATATCTTTACATTGCGTATTGGCATATCCAAATTATCACTGAAAATGTACATGTTTCATGTTTGTTTAGATACCAAAAGTGGATAACAATGGCCGACTGGTCATAATTTGCTGTGTCATAGGTACATTTTTATGGATAGGTTGGATATGCCAATACATTATGGACGGATATTCCTCTAGTTTGTAGATTATATACCTGGCTCCAATTAGGTTATACTTTGGCATTTCAAAACTCTCGTAGAATGTCAACTGTTAAAGGTTTAGAAAAGCATTGTTTGTTTTTATATTCATAGATGTTGGACATCACTTGTATACATTATATAGATATACAAGCCGAATGAACAGCCTAAAGGATAAAATTATCGAGTGTTTATACAACTTTGCAAAACCTCCTGTGTGACTCGCCTTTGTTGAATCATAGGGTAAGAACGAAAAACAAATTATTATAGGCCTTTACAAAGTAAAATTTTGCAAACGATGAATATGTTCATTTCTTGACACTCCGAAGTCGGCTCTATAAAGATGCAGATGTAGCAACTAATGCAGTTCCCAAACTTGTTGCAACACGTGCCGGGACACTTCGAATCATGGATAGTTCGGACCAGACAATTCGGACGACTAGTGGGAAAATTCGGACCACGAGATGGAACAATTCGGACTACCTGAATTTGTTTTGTATCTTAATATAAATAATGCGAAAATGTATATGTAAATAAAGCAACATTGATATTGATTTATCTATTACAGGTATGGTAAAAATGCTTCAGCAAATATATATGATCATTTTAAAGATACGATTTACATCGAAGCTCGTATATATAACTCGACTTTTGCATCAAGAGAACAATAACAAAACAGATACACAGCCATGGCACTGTCATTTTAGACGCAATAATTGTATAATTCAGGTTCAATTACAGCGTTGGTTTTTTACAGCGTGGCGTCTGATTAGGAGCGTCATATCTTTACATTTATGATAATCAATGGTTTAATTGATGTATATGGAACAAGCGTCATATGAATAGTGTCTACTAGGTTGACCAAATGAATAATATCTTTCTCATCAGATTATAATTAAAGGTCTTAATCAGATGCAGCTATTCAACATAGTGACCAGATACAGTTGCGGTTTTTACAAATTGTAAGTTTGAAGCTGCAAATGTTTCGCCGATGTGTAAATATCACGTGTCGTTAAACTCATAATCTATTCACTCCATTACTTGGATGCAATCACTCAAAACATGTCGTTCTTTAATTATCAGATAATTTACCAAATTATGGTTATTAGTGTATTAAGTGAGTGAACCGAAACAAACCGTGGTGACAAACATTTGCTTATCCAAATGAATATGCCTCACACAGGTGTGAAATTGCTTCGTTAGGTCTTATTATGCTGCCGGTCCGTATTTCCCATTATTTTGCATTGATTCGCCCTTGTAGTCTGTTCAATATTACACCAACTGAAGAAAACTTACCAAAGTAGTGTTACAAAGTCGCAGATTGACTCACTCTATTTAACTTTGCACGATAGTCATACCAATAACTAATTTTTATTCACATCACGTGGTATGAATTGTCCCACTCGTGGTCCGAATCGTCCCTGGTCCAAAGTTTCCCTAACTCGTTGCAACATACCGTCTGTACCCGAGTTGCGTTTACTGCTCAAAATTACCGTTGCTTGAAAAGACGATTCTTAGGAGTGGACACACCTAATGGTTAAATGAGGAAAGTATGAGTTTAGCATTTTAAATACGCACCTTATTTGGAACTCTTAAATGCAGTACATATTGATAACAAGTACCTGTACTCTCATCATTTATAAAAACAACTATACACAACAAACTAATGCATGGCAGGTCATGACATATGTTTGAAACTATATTTGATCCGGTATTGAATATATCTATTAATTATTTATTTTAAAAATAATACATACATACATACATATACTTTATTCGGCATTAAATTGCACATAGCACATATATAACCTTATACAATTAACAGCTGTAAGGTATGTGAAAACTGTTCCAGATTTATAAAGGAAAAATGTACATAACGGAACATAATCAGTTATTGTAATAACCAAAAGCAAACTAGATTGCTAAGATTTAAAAAGATTTGCAGACTTTATCTTGGCCAAGATTCATCAAATTCCATTGCACTTAACCAATACAATATAATCGTTAAAACACTACATGCTGGATCAAATGTAAAAAGTCAAAGCAGCTAACTAGGAAAGACAGCCAAAAACCGGTATTAACACATCCTTAATATATCCTAAACTAGCTAACAATAAATTCAACGAAGTAAACATATCGTAGGTTTACTTCTAAAATCTCGTATGTGCCATTTTTCAAAAACGGCACATACGTGGTTTTGGAAACAATGGTCGATTCGTCAAAAAGTATGTAGCTACCATTTTGTCAAATCGGATATAAGTCATTTTAGACGAAAAGGTCAGTTTTCTTCTAAAACCTTTTCGAAAAATGACACATACGAGGTTTTAGAAGTAACCCGACGATATTCACATTTAATGGTAAGTTTGCATGTTCCTGTATCTATATGCATAGTTATAATTGAGATGAACGTCCATTGCTGAACATAAAGTTTTAAACTGTTTTTTTCTGAATTGAAAAGTAATGTATCAATTGTATTCAGTGATTTACGACGATATGTCAATTGGCTTTAAATGCGAGTGTTAGTTTTAGTCAAACCATACATCTGATTTCTAACAGTCGTCGCTGTAATTTATTTCGTTTACTAAATTGGTTTATTGAGACCTTTTGTGACGATTCTATAAAAAACATAAGCGAAACCAGTTTAATAAACACGTTTTCGTAGATTAAATGAGCTACACATTATCCATTCTTATTAATCTAAGTTTTAAATACATGACGAACTCCGAGTATTTAGGAGTGTGGTCGGAATACAATTTATTTGACTCACATTCTACAGTAACATCAATTTTAAGTGAATCAAACTATGTCAAACAATCGAAGCAGACGATATTTTGAGCAGACGACAATCTGTGCAACTGATTAAGGACTAATACTATGGTCAGAATTCTGAATGGACGTTATGTCTCAGAGGAACGTGTTCGACATATGAAGAGGCTTGTTAGGGTTAATGATCAAACTCTGACGCAATTGAGTAAACGTAATGACTAGCGGGCAGAGAAGTAACATTTGGTAGTAACATAAGGTAGTGTAAAAACATTACCTAAATATTTTAGTACAAAAAATGTACAAATAAATCACTGGTACCCTTTTTTCGCCTTCGAATTGTATTTAATGATACGGAACCCTGTTTATTAGTTTAATATATTGGTAAAAACAAATGTGTTGTTGTATAGCTCGATAACATTAAAATACCTACCTTACAGTAGCTATGTGTCAGATCAAACGTATATTGTAACAAGACAACCAAAAAATAATATACCGGGTGACTTATCATTATATTCGTTTATAACATGGTTTCTCTGCTTTCCTGCCTAGAATTTACGACGTGCTGTTATGTGTTCTGTTTTCAGACCAAGGGCAACTATAAACAATTATCCTAGCAACCCACTCTCATGTTTATCATACTTACCCGCCGCTATATCACTTTGGGGAATGAACTACTGCGAGTGTGATTCTAACGGAATAAAAACAGCGATACGTCTTCCACATGGTAAATGCCGCCACGCTACATTTAGTTTAATTTAGTATGCATGACAGTACATAAGGTCGAAATATCAAATTGGTACTCGCATGATCCAAATGGTTTGCAAACCTATGTAAAATATGATCATTATTTGGATATGTTTTAAACTGTATGTGCAACGTTTAAATCTGTATTCCATCGATGTTCTTCGGAAACCACGTATCTGCCATTATGGTTTATTTGGTAGTATCGTATTTGTTTAGGAAGTTTGTCGGCCATTTTCACCAATGTAATTTGTGAAACAATGGTCGGTTTTCTTCTAAAAGGAGACAAGAAGGTCAAACAGGACACACCTCATACAAAAAAGCAGCCGCGAATGTGTCTTTTCTCAAACCAGGCCTACACGTGGTTTTAAAAGAACACCGACGATTCGCCTTATTCGTGTTACTATATCGTTGGTCTTATAGATCTTATTTTGAGTTTGAAGATATCAGTTTCCTTCAGTAGGTAATATGTGTATTTTAACTACACACTGTTTGTACACAGGAAATAGTTAACAAAGACGACGGCGATGCGACTATAATCAATGGCAAACAAGGAAGACTAAGATCAATCAACGTTTTGGAAGAACTTAAGTGGTTTTAAATTGGGCAACAACATGTTTCCAATCGATGTAGTTTTACTTTACTTGTAAAACTCAGATTAAGGACCCACTATTTCTAAAAAGGTTTAGGAAATATATTAAAGCTTAGTTTGACATGATCAACGAGTTGAAACATATGAAATACATTGAACCCTACACATACGCGCCAGATCGATCTGAGTAATCAATATCTAAAATCAACTATGCTATCAACGAAGTCACACTTTGTTATAATGCGATAAAGTGATAAAGCATCTTGGTTTGTCAAGAAACGTTCGTAATTATAAAAGTCTAGGCTTAAAATCTACACAAGTCCAAGGCTTACACTTATACACTTGCTGATATCAACCATCATATATGTTTTTTCTTCAAATAACAAATAACATTTTGTTTAATATACTGCTGAGTCGCACATTGCTTTCTCCACAGGCCAACCTATCGTTCTTTTACTGCAAAACAATTTTAATCTTACATTAAAACGTATAACCTGCTTTGTGAGTACACTGTTCTCAAAAGAAGTTAAGGCTCACGCGAAGATGAACTCAAATTTGTTGAAGCTCGAAGTTGTACATAAATTACGGTTGAAAAACGTTCAATCAAAAACAACAAAACACGATTATCCCTAACTAGGGATGTTTTCCCCGGTTAAGTTGAACGGTCATTATGCATTGAAAAAGAGTTATGATAAACTGGTGTGGTCAACGGCAAATAAAGGTCCATTTCATTTGTATAATTACAGTTTTAAAAAAACAAACAAGGATTTGGTCAGCACATAGGAGATTATTCTAAATCACATCAAAATTAGTGTCCGTGCTGTAAAGTTAAAGTCAAATATTGCCTCTCTATATTAAATGTTACTGGAGTAACATTTAAACTCATTTTAAAAAAAAAGAATGACAAGATTAGCGGATCTTGATAAGTCTCATGTTGAGTATGTAATGAACCATATTGCCGATGCCTGTAAATGGCATGACTCTAATATATAACTATACAATAAAATCTGACATTTTTTGTTAAATTTTGTTAATTCATATAAGTTCAATTAGATTACAATGCTAACAATATATGTACATAAACATTATAATACGTGTTTTTGAAAAGTAAATCATGTCTGTTCAAAAATAATTCAGTGAACTATAGCGCAGTGAACTTTAAAAAGTAAATATGTCTGGATATTGAAGAGGGAAACTTTATGTCTCAACATATATACAGAACGTACGCGTGATTTAACCTTATTCACGACAGCGAAACATGCAAGGGTGTCAGCATAACGATGTACCAGTATAATTATAATGTCATATGATATATTTTCTTAAAAGCTTTTATAGACAAATATTACACTCCTGTCGAGTTACGTTGCAACACACGTTACTCTTATATATATTACTTTATCAATTTACCAACCAAATGACCGTCAGCTTTATTTATCGTCGATATCGTTCACAAAAGACGTAGGTGCCCTTTTCACAAAAGTATTTGGGCCACGTCACACGCCACGTCATTGTCAGGGTCTGCACTGTTTACAATCTTAGAGGACATCCAAGTGTACCTTTAAATGAGTACAAATGGTAAATTTCGTGACTAGATGCCGGAATAATAGCGCTGAAAAAGAGCTGAGTCAGCGCTTTTTGATATGTCCGAGAGCCCCTTTTCCTGTGACGTCGGTCATATTATGTTGAATTTTAACGACACCGACAATCGAAAGCTTTTGTTATGTGATATATTACCAAACATATATTTGATGTCAGCAATTTATTTGAACGGTTTCGGTTGGATGTGTTCATGCATGCTATAAGACACGAGAGAGTTTACATTGTCAACTTTAGTTCTTTTCAAGAACATGTACATTCTTTTGTATTGTTAAATGTAATCACGTTTGCTCTGTACTGAGATGGTAAAAAATATGTCTCGCCCTCATAATTTATCTATATTTTACAGTTCATTGGAAATGAAGGACAACGTTCACACACCTGTGGAAAAACTACGCTATTGATTAACCCTTTACTCCATAAATACGCCATTTGACCCCTCTGTAACAGAGGACTTTTGAAATCATTGATACTGTTTTCACTTCAAGATAATTTTCTAATTGAAAAATTACTTTGGTAAATAAGCTCTTGACATCATCGGAACAACATCATGTCCTTATATCCCTTCACAGATAAGTACTTACACACTTTATCTATGTAACTCAATACGAGATCATAAATAGTATCTACGAGATCTGAAACGTAAACACTCCAGGTCGGCTCAAGTTTATCGACAAGCTTCGGTTTAAACTGTCACAATAGTACATTCGATAAATTATTAAATCTCTTTGGATATTTTTTTGTTGTACGGTGACAAACATAAGATACATTTCATTTCGATAACTGCGTAATGCATAGTTTCGTGTTTGTATCCTTTTGAACGTGTGTAGACTTTTGTGCGAGCAATGTCAATATTGTCCATTTGCAGTTTAACAGCATGTTTTTTATATGACTATGTTTTACTTGTAATTTACAACTGGATTTGCTGGATCACTGATGTTGTGGAGCAGTCGGACGGGGATA